>VXCM01001643.1:289792-401754 GCA_014773175.1 Lucifuga dentata
GGAGGAGGAGGTGGAGGGCACCCTAGCTTCCTCTTTGATTTGTAAAAAATGCATTACCTCCGAAATCAAACGGAAAATTACTGCACCGAAGCAAAACACACAGGAGAGAGGGAGAGAAGAGGAGATGGGTGGGGCAGAGGGAGGAAGAGAAGACAGTGGATAGGTGCATGTGAATAGAAAAGAGGTNGATGGGTGGGGCAGAGGGAGGAAGAGAAGACAGTGGATAGGTGCATGTGAATAGAAAAGAGGTGGGAAAGAGGAAAGGAGGATTCACCTGTACAGATATGCTGTTGGATAGGGAAAGGGAGGATGGATATAGATTTCAGGCAGTGCGTAGGTGGTATGAGAGGTAGCTGGAGAGATCCTGACAGATATGAGCACACATATACATCATCCTCAGAGGAGATGAGCTTATACATGTCATGGACCACCAGAATATGGCAAATGAAAGAGATGATGCAGTATTGATGACCTGTAGCCCACAGGGAAGAGAAAACTTATGGATTACTACCTCAAACACAAAGAATATCTCATTTTTTAAAGACTATCCCTGTCTCTGCAGGGGCCTCCAGTCAGATATACAAGTTAGATACCAGCAATTTAAAGGGAATACATACCTTTTGAAATGGAGTAGGTTTTAATTGTGTCAAGGCCAACATCTGTTTTGGTATCGTAGCCATACAAAGAATACACGACAAGCTGCTACAGGTTACAGGTTGTGCAGTTTTGTGAAAAATCCTTATTGAAGATCTTTGTGTGAAGACGTAATGACCAAAGCTGTTATTTGAACCCTTATGATGCCATAGAATGAGTGATTGAGCACAGACAGAGACAAATGAAATAAAAAGACAAAAAAATATGAATACATGAAAAAAAAAAACTGAGTGAGANAGAGACAAATGAAATAAAAAGACAAAAAAATATGAATACATGAAAAAAAAAAACTGAGTGAGATAGGATGAATGAGAGCTGTATATTTGAAGACAGGAGGAACGGCTTGAAAACAAGAAAGATGAAGAGAGGGAAGAGAGAGGGCGAGGGTCCACAATCCAAAGGCTGGGAGGAGGGTGAGAGCAAGCAAGCAAGAGATAGAGTTAGAGAGAGAGAGAGNAGAGAGAGAGAGAGAGAGAGAGAGAGAGAGAGAGAGAGAGAGAAATGCCCAGAGTTAGCAATAATAATTTATACAAACACACCTTAATAATTCACGTTCCATTTCAGTGCTGGAGGGAAAATCCAAAATTCACAGAGCATAATTAAATAGAGACAGAGAGTGAAGGGAGAGAAAGAGTCCTGCATTAAAGATACCAGTGTAGCAGCAGGGCATATTTTCCATCTGAGCTTTGTAAAACAGCTCTGATGAAACTGTAACATCCAAACTAGATCCATCTCATGGTCCCCTCACTCCTCACGGAAACACAGAGATCTCCTTACAGACTGCTGTCAGCGGATGATGCTCACACACTCACACACACTCCCACAAAGGTACACATTGTATTTACCTTGGGATTCCTCACTTTATATGAAATGAGCAAGAAGCTATGAAATAAAAAAACTCAACAGTTTGGTTTATATTTCAGAAATCCAAATTTTCATACACACCTGTGGAACATTTTACTCATGATGCTCAGCTGGGTTTGTACAAGTACATGCAAATAGACAGCTGAGATATAAAATGCAAAAAAAAAAAAATTGGATAGCTGGTTACCCTTTACATTACATTTGAGAAATCGCAGGTAATAAGGTTTTTTTTTGTTTGTTTGTTTGTTTTTTTAAGATATTAACCTGTTATCACCTTCATATCACCATGCTGTAAGTGCTCAGATAATCTACCATCATTTAATATCTCCATTATTATAGATTTAAATCAGGTGTTATTTCCAGATACCAGACAAAAAGTTAATTATGGATTATGGACATAATTTATTGGTATTCACTGGACAACCACTTTATTACTATATATTTTCTGTATAACTTTTTAAGTTATAAAATCATCAAATTACATAGTTTATTGTGAACTGATATTTTATTTTTAATATTACAGATTACAGTAAGCATGGGTGTAACACTATTGCTCACAACAACATTTATTTTAGATGATGTACCATTAGGCATTGTGTTCCATAATGCCTAATGTATTCTTGGACAATTGAGGAGTTTGTTTACTTAGTTAAATGGGTGGCACCTTATGCCATTAGAGTGTTTGAATGTAAATTATTATTTAAAGAACATATATAAAAAACATATATATAACTGTAGTATCATCAATAATAGCCCAATTTACACTTCGTACATCTTATTATTCCATGAAATGAGCTTTATTATACATTAAAAGGCCAATTTTACCACTTCAAGTTATTTTTTTTCAATTCTATTTAATTCCTCCCATTCCTAAATGTACTGTAGGGATGTCCACCATGTTGCATCAGATTCAGCCTCCAGTGGCCACACAACATCACATCCATCAAACACCTGATCTCTACCAAAGACATATAAAACGTAACCCAGCCGTATTTCACATTGATTTAAGGTATGATTTTGAACTCATGCTGCACCCTCACACCCTTATGCAATACCTCCATTTTCACTTTGACTCATTTTTTTCCCCCCACTAGCTGCAATTTCAACAAAGTTTGCACTCTTCAACTTTGTCTTTCACTTCACTGGCTGTTAGTTTTACGCTGAAATCCCTCTGCAATCTCTATTCCTCTGATTTTTGTTTTTCATGCTGTATTTGTTCCATATCCAAAGGTAATCATGGTTGACCAGCATTGTGTTTTCCCTCTCTTCCATCCCTTTGCTTTGTTTTAGGTGTTGTGGAGGTATGGACTGTAACTGCGTCAGTGATCTGCTGATCCCCCCGGTGCCCGCCCTCTGGACGCCAGGTCAGTGTCATTGTCATACTCACGTCTTGCTTGTTCTTAAAGACCATACCGTCCATTTTGCATGTTTAAGCCTAATATATTAAATTTTCATACACGTAACTTTACTGACAATCATTTCCCAAAGAATACTACTGGAACGGTAAATTTAAAAAAAAAATCCCTACTTTCCAGACCGCCTTTGGTTTCAGTTCATTCTGGTACGCTATTAAAATCAATTTGTTGATACTTGAAACATTCTTGGGCTAGTAATCCATCATCACGAAACAGACGTGTATTCAGGTTTTTTTTCAAAGTTATGTAATTTTAGCCTTTAAGTGCAATAACAAGTGCGGAGTGATCTGAAAATGTTTCCTAGTGGTGCATTCAATATAGTCCTAAAAGAAGACCTGCATTTATTGAAAAATTTAACTGAATGTGACTTCATAAGGCTGCATAACTGTTGGCAGGCAAAACATCGATTTTAAGGTGGGTGTATTGCTTCAATATTGGATTTTGAAAGATTAAGAGATTTTGCAAAATATTAGGAAAGCTGAAATACGGTTTTATCCTTTGGGANTGAAAGATTAAGAGATTTTGCAAAATATTAGGAAAGCTGAAATACGGTTTTATCCTTTGGGAAATGCTTGTCAGTAATGTAACATGTCTGAAAATTGAATATATTAAGCTCAAACATGCAAAATGGCCAGTATGGTCCTTTAAGTATCAAGAGAGGACAAGCAGCAGGTCTAAATCCATAACATGTTGTCCAAATTTGGTGAAAATGGACAGGCAAGCATGCTGATGACACACACCATCTTTATCAAAATCACAATAATAATAACTTAAAAAGTATAATAGAGAACATAAAATATATTCAAAAAATTTACCACACACACACACACACACACACACACACACACACACACACACACACACACATACACACACACACACATTGCTGAATAGACAGTTTGTTTTTATAATTGAAGCTAGTTAGTGTCAGTATCACTTTGCTCAATTATATGTCTGATGTACATGCAGTCAGTCCTAAGAATTCGGGCCCAAGCAGCATCAATCAGCTCCCTCCCAGAGAGCTGTCATCATCCCACTGACCAATCTGTTGAGGCTAGAGGGCATTAGTGGAGACTAACATTGCTCCAGGCACACGCTGTGATATTAAACACATCATCCCTCACCTCTTTCACCCATCAGTCATCTGGACAGCCCCCCCCCCCCCNCCCCCCGGCAAGTACCAGGACAAACGACAGGCCCTAACCCCATCCTCTGGCTTTTCTCCTCCCTCTGCCCAGGGTTCGCCTTCCCAGACTGGGCCTACAAGCCTGAGTCGAGCCCTGGCTCCAGACAGATCCAGCTGTGGCACTTCATCCTGGAGCTGTTGCAGAAAGAGGAGTATCAGGGGGTAATTGCCTGGCAGGGAGACTATGGAGAGTTTGTCATCAAAGACCCAGACGAGGTGGCTCGGTTGTGGGGGANCCTGGCAGGGAGACTATGGAGAGTTTGTCATCAAAGACCCAGACGAGGTGGCTCGGTTGTGGGGGATCAGGAAATGCAAACCGCACATGAACTATGACAAGCTGAGCAGGGCACTGAGGTATGACTGTTTTAGCTTGTCTGACCGTGTTCTTGTCTGCATGTGTTTGTACATGATGTCTTGGCATTATCAGACAGCACCTGCAGTGAATGTTAAGCAGTGACACTGCTGGTATCACATAAATCAGGATGTTTATCAGACCACCGTTTACATAAATAGATTGGACTGAATCCACAGATATGTCTCTGTCTTTGTAAAAATGGAAAGATAAAGATGAGGCTTTTCCTCTGGAATGTCGATACCCTCAATTCCCCCTTATCTGTGGAAATCCTAATGGAAAGTTCACCACCGAGCTGCCAAATAAAAAATTCAATACAGATTTCAAAATTAAGCCTCCATGTGAAATGGCTTGGACATCTTGGGAATGCAGTACAGAAAAAGGACTTGGCACCAAACTTGCCGAAAGTGATTAAAAGAATAGATTTTAGAATATATACCTTTAGCAATTTACCCCCCCCCCCCCCCCCNCCCGCTTTCTTTTGGCCTCTTGTTAATGGGGGCTGTCGTCAGGGTCTAATTGTTATGAATTGGCTGGGGCCACAATTAGCCTTCTTAATTAGCCTCACTTAATTGCTCAATTAAGGGCCATGGCACAATTGCCACGCAAAGCAAAACACGTACACATCACTGCACTAGGCCCACTGTGGGTACGTGCTGATGTATGCTGCTGTGTTTAATATAGTATGTTAGCATAATGAGGTGCTGGTTACCAATTTTTAACACTGAGGCTGTGTTTTCTCTGTATTTGGTGCACGTACTGTGATCACTTTGAAACAAAGAGATAGAAAACAATGACATCTATAATTAAAACTGATATCTCATGACAGTTAAGAATAAATCTCCATGGTTTTTAATTTGCAGCATCCCACTATTTCTTCCCCACCTGTACACATGCACACACACTTGAGCATGCCTCTCCTTATCTAGCCAGATGGCTCCATGATTTGCCTTTTCTGTTGAACAAACTGGCATCCTGGCAGACTGCAGACTGTGACACCTCAGTGGGTGGCTCAGGAAACTGGCATGATGACGGCTTGACATGCCCAGCGGGAGACACCTGAGGTTGTTACTATGGAGACCACTGTTGCTGCCCCACCTCTTTGTGAATGTACTTTGCGGATGGAAACAGCGACAGCTTCTTGGTGTCATGTGTTACACCACATGGGCTTGATTTTATGTTTCAGTCCTGTAAAACCATGTTACAGGCAATTGTTTGTTTGTACATCTCATCATTAAATAGAAGCAAATGTCATTGTTCACTACAATAGTATATTATTTCCCTGTTGTATTTAATGGCTTCTGTTTTTTTCTGATTAAATTAGCTTTATTTACTAGATTCATTAGATTATTATTTATTAAATTATTAGATTTACCTGATTTTTAACTGGAAGAAAAACAATATATTTATAAGCTTTTGATAACTTTTAGTACAAATGAGATCCTCTGCATCATAAAAACAGCACCGTGTTTTGTTATTGTCCTGTTTTTTTTTTTAAAATTATATGTTCTTCTGTCATGAATTGTAATGTTCGCTGTATGTCATGGATGCACAGCGTCTGATTCTTAAAGGATCGATCTACAGAGATTCAGCTTCTTGACTTGTTAACAGAAGGATAAAATTTGCCTTTATAGAACCATATTGTATTGAATTAAGGCAGCCAGACGTGAATTGATTTGTGGAGGAGGAGATGAATAAAAACAGTGGGAAATCAGCATAACTCTGGCCCTACAGGCCTGGCGTTGTTTACTTTTGTGCTTGTAATAAAACACAAAAAACCTTGACGTAAGCATCAAAATAATCCTTCACTCCACTTTTCCTTTTCCTTTTTCTTTATCCCCTTACCTCACTTCTTTCCTTTTTGATTTCTTCTTTTTTGCAGGTATTATTACAACAAACGCATTTTGCACAAAACCAAAGGGAAGCGTTTCACCTACAAGTTTAACTTCAGTAAGGTTGTGTTGGTGAACTACCCCATTCTGGACATGGCCAACTCTCCCTTCTTTCTGGCCCAGAATCATTTCAACGGCGGCTCCACTGTACCAGAATGCAGCCCAGAGGTATGAAGGCAAGGATAGAGGGATTAACACTGGGATTAATTTGCATTATGTAAAATAAAACTTTATAAATCAATGATGTAGAGTCAATCAAAGTGCAATTATCTGTTATTGCGTATTGGTTGACTCACATTGTCCCATAACTTGATCTTACATAAAGAACATTCAAGGGAAAGAGTAAAGAATGAAGGTTAACACTGAGGGTAAAAACCAGGAAAATATTTTCCTCTCAGATATTCTTGTGTTCTACATGTTCATCATTTATTTGGTAGTAAGCTTTACAGCAGGTAACAATGAAAAAATGTGTTTCAAAATGAAGAGCAGAAAAAGAAGAGGAGCTAGGAGACATACTGCTGTACTCCTTAATTGTGTATTAATAATGATATAATTCAGGTAACTGAAATCCATTTCATTCTAGCGATTACCCAGGCTCCTGCTGTGCATTTTCTTGCTACAAGAGGATGGGTTGTATTCATCATAGCTATCTTTTATTCACTGTCTCTAATGGTTATTGTAATAGAATAGATTTCACTTATTATTTGCCCTGAGAGATTGTGAAATTTTTACACAGATAAACTGTATCAGAACAGCAAAGCAGAAAGCATGAATAAAACAGTTGTAATTCAGTTTAGAAATAATGTTACGACTTTATTGGCAGCTCTAATAAAGTGACCAGATATTGAGAAAATAAAACTGAAAACAGCTAGTCATTGTGCAGTTTGTTTTTTTTTAATTATAGTAATGTTGCAGAAAGTGTGCACAATTAAAATTACAGTAAGAGTGAATCATCCATCTTGGTTTGTGTCATCCTTAAGATGGGATAAGGAGAGACACGCACTGAAGGAGACAGTGGAGGGGGGCGGTTTTAACTTGTCCTTAAAACAAAGAAGACATTATCCTCTCCTTCTCTCATCCCCGTCTCCAACAGCATATTCATGTGTCATCGATTGAAAATGAAAGAAATAGAAAGCAAAGGGTCGCGTCAGATCAGATCAATGCCGGGTCATTAATGCGGTTTGTTAAGCAACACAGATCTTGCAGCTTGGGACTAGAGTCTCACCTTTCAAACTTAGGGCTGCTGGGTGACAGACATTATTGATCCAAAGTCATACTAGGAAAAAAAATCCCCCCCTTGTCCCCATGATTCCTGAGATTCATCTGTTCCATTTATTATATGTTACTTTGTCCTTATTTATTCTAAAATATCTCTTCGCACACATCCATATGACATGTACTGTACACTGCAGTAGAAAAATGCACGCAGACGCACACACACACACACACACACAGCTGCACTACCTCCTGAATAGATGCCATTCTCTCAGATCTCAGTCCTATCAGTCCTGTCTCCCTTCACACTCCTGCAGCCAGAAAGTGTCCCAAAATCCCCCTCCTTCTAATTTATCCTTTACCCATATTCTTAATCGCTGGCCTCCATTTGACTCAGTACTCTTCCTGTCTTTAGTCCCTGAGCTTCTGCATCCTTTTTACCCCAGATCCCATGGCACCCCTTTTTATCCTGTCCTTGCTTTGACTGCATTGCTGTTTGCATCACACTCTGCAGGGTGCTGCTGCCATTACTTCACTCGGCACAATGCACCCACACCACGAGGGCTAGCTTTGCAAGAATACACAGGCTGTCTTTGGGAAATATTTTTTATGACATGAGCTAATAATTTTATTCTCTTTCTCCACCATCTCTCTCTCTCTCTCTCTCTCTCTCTCTCAGGCCATACAGTCTCTGTTTCCTCGTTTGCCAGACTCAGGCAGAGGAACTTCCCTGTTTGATCGAGGAACCACAGCACCAGGGCCAGAGGGAGACAAGCTGAGACTGGACACATTCCCCTTCCTCAGTTCAGGTGAGGTGGTGGACAGGCAGCAGGTATATGAGGAAGATGTGAAACGAAGTAGAGAAATGGAGAAAAGATAGTCTGAAACCCTTAGTGCCAAGGCAAAAATACAAAGTTGGGGTCTAAATGTAGGATTTCTAGCATTCCACAGACAAAGCTGTCTTCATAAGGAAATAGATAGCTTGTGCAGTCCATGTATAGCGTATGCGCTGAGAGACATTCTTCAACAAAAGGATGAGGAGATGTAGAGGGAAAGGAGGAGAGCAGGGAGAAGAATAAGGATATAGGAGGTATGAACATTTATTCTTAAAGGAAATATGAGAGATGGCTGTCCCAAAACAGCCTGCAGTGGGGCTGTGCTGCAGGTGAGAGAGGCCAGCTCAGCCTGTGAATAATGCATATCAGCTTCAGTTAGACTGAGTTGGAAACTGAAGGCTGAAGAAATCAAGTCAGGGTTTCATGTGTCCTCCTCTAATTCAGCATGCAATTATATTTGATCTGCATGATGTGAATTTGTGTGTTTGTATGTGTGTTTATAGATCTGCCTTTGTTGCCTTTGTTTATATTTTTGCACACACCTTACCTACATCATAATGTGCGTGTGTGTGTGTGTCTTCTTACTCTGCAGGTAGTGTGTAAACAGATGTGCACCTACTTACACACACACATGCACTCCAGATCAAACAACTTGCCCCCCCNCCCGTTTGTCCTCAGGTCCTATTCCCCTCTTCTTCCCTTCTCACTCTCCTCTCCCTCCCATGTGTCCCCACTGTCCTAATCCCTTCCCAGGCAGGAAGGCCCTAATTGAGGGTGCAGGCTTCAGTTTGTGGCCTGTGGGCACCCATTACTGTGTTTTCANAAGGCCCTAATTGAGGGTGCAGGCTTCAGTTTGTGGCCTGTGGGCACCCATTACTGTGTTTTCATAAGCAAGTGAGGCCTGCCTGACTGATTCAATATTCATGTGTCTGCCAGCTACTCCTGGCCCAGTACGCAGAGACTTCACCACTGTCAAATTAGCCCTGCATAGTAAATAACAGAGTGAGAGAGAGAGAGAGAGAGAGAGAGAGAGAGAGAGAGAGTGAGAACGAGTGGGACTGAGAGGGGTGGAGGGTGAGGGCGGGAGACAGAGAGAATTTCTGAATTGGTTGTCAGTTGGAAGGAAGTACAGCAGGTTGAGAGGCAATGCTTTTGTTTGTTCATTAAAACTGAAGTCTAGCTTCACCTCAAATTTTATCCCCCTTTTCCAAGATCAAATGGTACTTTAAAGCAACCCGAACACTGTGTATTATTTTGTTTGCCTTAATTCTTCTATATGATGTGAAATTATACAGGGGCATGTTGAAATATTTGGGGAACAAGAGATGGATAGTTTGCAAGTTTCTATTCTGTCAGTCACGTGATCTTTGGAAGCACATGGCTGCTATTTCAGGATTTCTCAACTGGATTTTTCTTGATGAGCAGACTATCAACACTGTGATATGTATACAGCACAACTGCAGAATGTCTCAAAATATTTCCTTTTGAACATACAAAAATATTATGCAGAATCCTTTGCTCACATCTGGTTTGCACCAGGCTGAAGTGAGTGTACTACACACCACTGGCATGTATAAATGAACCATCGGGGTTTTTTTTTTTTTTTTTTTTTGTTAAAAGCAGCTGTGCCAAAATTAGCCCCCGTGGCTTCTGATTAGAATTGCTAATACTGCTGAGCATAATTAGTGCTTGGATGTTGTATGTGAAGAAACCTATGGCCCTTCTGAGAGCTAACCTCCATCTCTGGATCTTGTCTGTGCTAGGTGCTCCGTGCTACTCCAAACCCCCATCTCTGCTGGGCCCGTACCCTCGCAACCCACCGTTTGACTACCCCTGGGGCTTCAATCCCTACCTCCCAGGGGCCTTCTCTCTCAATAGCTGCCCCAAACTGCCCCCTGGCTCCCTCTACCCCTCCCAGTTTTACACCAACCCTTTGCAGAGCAGCCTTTCTCAGCTGCCTCACCCTTTCTCCTCCATGCTTCCCCCAGGGGAGGCAGGTGGGGGTGAGAGAGGAGCAACAGGGCAAACTGGAGGGACAAACGNTCCCCCAGGGGAGGCAGGTGGGGGTGAGAGAGGAGCAACAGGGCAAACTGGAGGGACAAACGGCACAGCGGCTGGTCAGCCAAATAGACTCTGCCTGCCACCCTACACAGGAAACCTGTCACTGGGCCGGACAGACGTAGGCAACGGAGCATCACTGGGAGAAAGGGAGAGGGTGGAGGCCAATCCTCCCAGCACAGGGCTGGGCCTGGGCCTGGATCTGGGCCTGGGTCTGGGACTGGGACTGGGAGCGGTGGGCCTAGGATCCGGGACTGGGACATGCCATCAAAGCCCCTCAGAACGAAGAGGAGGGGTAAAGCAAGATCCAGAGTCGGACTCAGACCTGGAGATCACAGATTTGAGCGACTGCAGTTCGGAGAATGAAAATGAGCACGAATTTGGCGTTGGGAAGGAATCCGGCCTGGCAAACCGATCACAGATCCTGTTGGATGGAAAGAAAGGGAGTGTGCTGCCTCCCATCTCCTCCCTCCCTCCACCAGTGTCCCCTCATCCTCTGAAGAGCCTGATACCCCTCACTCCCCCACCTCCATCCCTTCCTCCATCGCTCTCGCCTTCTATTACTCTGCATGAAAGACACAGAGAGACAGAAACTGTGAAAGTGATACACAGCTAATACCTTCTCTTCTGTGTCCGCCATCTTGTTGGTCTGCGCTCTACCTCTCTTTTTCTCTCCTTTCATTTCCCAAAGTCACTGTTCTGCCTTTTTATTATCAACTTTGAAATCTATCTCTATCGACACATTTTTCCAAAAATGGAGTTACATTCTTAGTTTCTGAAATTGCTGTTTCTCAGTTTTACTGTTTCTTATTGTGGTCTTTAACTTGCATGCAATCACCTGCTTGTCCACGACTTGTCCATCTCAGAACATATTGGACATGCAGTTTTAAGGGTGTCTGCTGTCTTTAACACTATCTTGTCTTTCCTGTTTTGAGCTCTCACAGTAAAATGCTCCTTTTACTTGTAGATTTGTAGACTTGTTTTACGTGTTGCCAGCAATACTTTGCTGTCTTCGGCTGAGCTGTGATAGAAGGCAGTGAGGTGGTAAATTACAACACGCGTTGTCTGCTCTGACAAACATTAAGAAACAACATCCCTATACTAACACAACAGAATACTAACACAATACATTATGACCAAATCGATCCAATTTTATATGTTTGTCCTGTAATTCTAGAGATTTAGTCTATATATTATTATCAGTTTGGCTTTTAAAATATGGTCAGATAGTGCCACCTAGTGGCCTCTTCCGTCTATGTCTCTTTCAATGAAACCTACTCATCTCCTCAATACCGCAGGTGACATTTTAGCCCCTAAATGAATTTTACACTAATAATTTTAAATTTAATTAGAAAGATAAAAATCCATATTTTTGACAGTGGTGAATGTGTCAGTCTGTAAATATTATTTTGTCTTGTAGTTCAAGTATTTCCATATTTTCCATAAGGAAAGAAAAGGAGAGCAGAGGGAACTGGAGCAGTCTTGAATTTGTATGAATATTTCTGTGTATATATTTTATTATGTGTATATTACATTTAATTACTATTCCGTATCATAAAATTTAGCTGTATTGTTGTGATTTAATTCAGTATATAAACATGTTGGAAAAATTATAAGCCTAGGTGTATCAAAGTTTTAAATAATTAACTGCAGAAGATCTGCACTCTGAAGATGTTTTTCTATGATAAGGACAAAGTTCACACTGGGAATTGTGTTGAATTTTCTCAGCCCCCGTTAATTGTGCCCTTTGATCATTTTTGCCCTCTGTACAAACCCTTTGGGTCTAAAATATGCTGGTGGACTTATTTTTATAGTTAGCTTTCACCCAGTGTAACTGTACTGTAATTAGTCAATTGTGAATAATATTGGTTTTTGCATTTCCTTTTTAAACCCTCCCTACAAAATGTGTTTTAATTATTTTACAATCAATGATTTTTGTCAAATAGCAGAGTAATTGGGTTTACTTGAGGACATTAAAAGCAAAAAACAGTATTCAAAATAAACAATTTGTCTTTGCTATAAAACTAATGATCAAGAAACATCCTTTCTATAGTCCAGTTTATCAGCACAGAGTGAGAACTAGCCCATATTGTACAGCTTCATTGCCTTTATAGCCTTTTATGGTTTGTTGAACAGTGGCAGTATATGAGTTGTTGTGAAAGCTCTATTGTAAAGTTAATGTAAAGCTCTATGTTTGTTGAGTTGCTACAGGAAAGGCCTCCAGTCATCTCTGTATGGAGTACACCAACAGCTGTAAATAGGATTTCCTTTGTGTGTGTATGTGTGTGTACACATCCAAAATGACAATGCAGTGGTTTGACCTGTCACTTCTCTTTGTTTTACTGTAAAGAGGAAAATGGAAAGTACGAAAAGAAGAAAAAGATTAATATCTTCAAAAGCAATAAACATTATTCTGGATAGTGGTCTTGACGGTGAATTTATTGAATTGTTTGTAAGATTTATGTCATAGCGTCTGAAATTAATTGCAGCTTTTCCATTGCATTTACTCAATTATTTCGCTAGAAAAAAAAAAGACAGAGAGTGAGAGACAGAGTATCAGGGCTACTAATGTCAAATTTAACTATTAGAGATGAAATTTTGTTTGTTTTTCTCAGTAGTCAATAAATTAGGCACACAAAAATCTAATCTTTGCATGACTGCTAATAATTGCTCATTTTTACATTTTGCTTACTGTATACCATTCCTGCTTAAGACACATACTTAGTTTTTACAATTGATAGCAGTCAACAAATGCAGCAGTAATGATATTGTGGTTGTTATGTTTGTGCAGCTGTGGAAAGCTTCACACCGCAATGATAAATGCCTCATTTATTGCAATCCTGCAACACTTTGATTTAATATGTCAAAAAGTCATTTATATGTTTTTCAATTAAATCCTAGTAATGCCCAGAAATGAATAACCTGGAAAGTCTGACGCTATCATAACAATGAAAAATGGACTCCTGTTTTTGGCCAACTGAAGAGTAATCTTGATTTATTTTTTACAAACAAAAACAATAATTGAATTATCAAAACCATGGATGACTGATGGGAATAATAGAATACTAATGTTGATGTTGTTGTGTAGACCTAAAAAAAAAGGTAATTTATTTATAATAGAAATTATGCAAGAGTAAGAAAGAAACCACAAACCTCTACAAACCTTATGAACCAGAGGACTGGCCCCATGAATGTGTCTTTAGTTTTGCCTTATTTAATATATTGTGATGATGATGATGATGATGATGATNCCCCATGAATGTGTCTTTAGTTTTGCCTTATTTAATATATTGTGATGATGATGATGATGATGATGATAACCACAGCAACGAGGAAGAAGAATTTACTCCGTTATAACAACAGTTCACTTTGAGCTCCAGTAATAAAAGGCTTTAGATTTCTCTGATAGTTTTTCCCTGAAAAGTTTATTATTTTTGGTTAACAGTATAGGTAAAAAAAAAAAAAAAAAAAAAAAATTAAAGCCACAGTGGAACGGGCCACGTCGTGTATACTTTTTCTCCACAGGGTGGCGCAGTGAAGCAGCCAGTCACCCAGCAGTGAATAAAGTTTCTTTTGAGCAAAGAACTTAGCAAACATTGGTTTTGATTTCATTATGCACATGTTAATCTTCAGAAAGGCTTTACAGCTGTTTGTGCAATTTATCTCTGACCCCAAATAGACTTAAAGATAAGATAACACATTCAAGACCACAGCTTTGTAAAGGACATTTAAGTTAAAGTAAATTACACCTAGATTTTCGATATTCAGGAGCCCAGTACTAATTTCCAAAACAAAAACAAACAAACAAAAGTTCAAAATGTTGACAAAAACGTGTTAATGAATCCATCCCAGCCATGTATAGTGGCCATCGGAAAGAAATCACATTTTTGGAGCATAGCTTCGTCTGATTATTTTTAGGCTGAAAATTTTATAAATACAGAAGTCACAAGTCCAAGTCCCCCTAATGCAACCCCACCTAAAAAAAAAAAAAAAAAAAAAAAAAAAAGTGAAGGAACTTTATTTCATTTTCTATTTTCTTAGAAAAAAGTCAAAGTTAATATCAGGTCTGAATACATTGAAACTAGTTTGAAGCACGCAACAAGTAAGTGTTCATTCCAGCATATAAACTCACCCTAAAGTTGCTAATCCCCACCACCACCACAACAAAAAAAAAAAAAAAAANAAAAAAAAAAAAAAAAAACAAGGGTCATGACCTCTGTGTCCTAAACCTGTATGTTTGAAATGTATTTTCAGAGAATGAAGGGCCTTGGACTTCTTTAAATGTAACAGAACTCGCACAGCACATTAACGCCTCTGTGGTAAAATAGGCCCAAAATGTTAATATCTAGCTTTTATAAAATATATGACACAAAAACTGAAATAAAACACGTAACATTTATCAGTTTGATATTTAGTAGTACTGCTTGGGGGACGAGTTATCGTGTAACACAGTGCGGAAACAAGCCGTTTAGACGCTTCTTTCTTTCTCCCTTTTTTCTTTTTTTTTTTTTTTTTTTTNTTTTTTTTTTTTTTTTTTTACTTGACAGGGGGACACAAGCAGAAATTTACTCTATAAGTAAATTTTATGTGTTATTTAATGCTTTGTTATGAATAAATAGAAAATATTTGTTATTTATTGTTGTCTGCTAATTACTCTGATTTTTTTTTTTTTTTTTTTTNTTTTTTTTTTTTTTTTCTCTCCTCTGACACACGGCAACTTTCGAACAGGAAATCTTATTAGACGCTTCGCCAGTCATTTTCTCTGTATTTGCGGGTGAGTACGACGTTTTAATGTATTATGAATCATGCAAACGGACAATGTAAAGGCGGTAGACTTAGTGATGTTTGTCTGGATTATTAAAAGTCAGATGTTTAGTTTGTCGAGAGAAATGGCTTATTCCCCCTACAACCGAACGTCTATATGCAGGAATGCTATGCGACAGCTGCTCTTCTGTCTACCAAAATGAGTAGATTTTGGTTTTATTTAACCATAATAATAACAAATAAAGCGATTTAACAAGAGTTTGGCTCTATCATACTGTGTGAATTGTGTGTCAGAAACTTGGAAGTAAGAGTTCTGTTGGTATAACAACTCATTGGCAGCAAAAAAAAATTTCTAGCATTTTCTGCCTTTTTACGACATTTTTTTTGTCTCAACCAAACTACAAAACCCT
This sequence comes from Lucifuga dentata, assembly GCA_014773175.1. Taxonomy (NCBI): domain Eukaryota; kingdom Metazoa; phylum Chordata; class Actinopteri; order Ophidiiformes; family Bythitidae; genus Lucifuga; species Lucifuga dentata. The sequence goes on from VXCM01001643.1 coordinate 305,439, forward strand.
TTAATGTTCACAAAGAGACTTATTTTGTGTCATTTATACTTGTAGATAGTAGCTAATGACCTTGTGCCAATTGATGTGCTCTTATCTTCTTCCCCTTCTACAAATGATGCTATTAATACAGTCATAGCATAGAAACATGCTTATTTCTTCCTTAAGTTGTTTTATTAGTAATTTTCACTTGAGATGTTTGAGAGAAAGCCTGACAGGCAGCAGTGTGAGGAGATGGACACCGCTTCGCTAATCATTATCTTTGACAGCCATTGGATGCTTTTGTTTATCCTCTATTAACTTATTTATTCTCCACATTGTTTTTGCACAACATGAAAGGAGGCTACAGGCAATGCTGCACTCCATCCTATTCCCTCTCTCTCCTCCCCTCTTTTTAACACCCCCTCCCCAACACACACACACACACTCATCACATAGCCCAAATATAGGGTCAGTTCAGACAATGATCAATAATTAGTGTCTGCATAAAACTGATTATCCATGATGCTTTTGCCTTGCGAAGCAGAGGACAGAGTCTATACAGGAAACTGCACTTATGTCTAGGCACCTTCAGTAAATGACTGACTGCAGCCATTAACCAAAAATAAAGCTGGCGTGGAGACGATGTGCATCGTGCTTGCCAATATTCTGCCATGTTTTCATTAGTCACCCAGCTCCTCAAAGAACGCGGCTCTATCAGTTGCCAGGCCAGTTTGTCTTTTTTTTTTTTTTTTTTTTTGCCCCGAGTAAGTTCAGTGGTTTTAGTCATAAACACAAGTTCTTTCGAAATAAATCTATAATTTCACTGAATGCTAACCTGTGTTTAGGGTTGCAGATTATTATATGCTGCCATGTGTCTATTAAGTACAGTTGCAGATGACGGTTTGAAGGCTTCTGCCGCTTCACCCCAGAGGCCCCATGTGAAGCAGGCCCTGCCTCTTCCTGTTTCACCCTGCTAGACTGCAGGAACACCACACTTGTCATCTCTCTCTCTCTCTCTCTCTCTCTCTCTCTCTCCCTCTCCCCCTCTCCTTCTCTCTCTCTCTCCCCTTTTAACAAGTGCAGGCTTGTCTGGAGCCCAAAGGCTACCTTCTGTTCCTTTTAAAGGAATGCTGGCTATTTAATCTGAGTAGCTCTGCCTCTCTCTCTCTCTCTCTCTCTCTCTCCTCCCGNCTCTCTCTCTCTCTCTCTCTCTCTCTCTCTCTCTCTCTCTCTCTCTCCTCCCGTCTCTTGCACTCTGTTGTTATAAGGCTACATAAACTCACACACGTCTGCTGTCTCGCACAGGGTCGGGAGACAAACTTGGATCGTGCTACAGCGAGGTGTAGCGGTCCTTGTTAGCCCATGTGAGAGGTAACCAGCAGCAAGAATGACAGGTAATGGCTGCATGGTAACAGCCGGGGGGTGTCCTGAGGGCCTGGGGCTGGGTTCCAGGCAGACTAATAATTTACTGTTTTCAAGCTTGGACTTCAAAGCCAACACAGGTATTCTTCTCTGGCTGAGGTAGATTGACGCGCAGGCAGCAGATAATGAGAGACAGAGTGTGGACTGGACTGCTCTTTTTTTTCTCTCTCTCTCTCTGTGGGTCAGCAGTGAAATCTACTGATTTCTACTGGATGAGCTGAGTGGGTGAGGTTGCATGAAGATAAATGTGTATGAAGGTGTGTATTTTGTGACACATCTACCTGAAACCACAGCTAATCTCAGCATTGATGAGGGAGACACGTGGAAAGGTGTGCCAGTGTGGGTTGCATAACTATTTTTGAAATGTAATGGTGTGGGATTTTCTAAATTGCTGTAGCAAAGTACGATTGATAAGTTCTGAGCCAAGCATAAAGGAGGTAACTCATAGGTGTTGCGGCTTTTTATTTATTTATTTATGTTTTTCAAAGTTCCAACTAAGACACTCGCTTCTGTTTAAAAGGCAGGAGGGATTTTATTCCATCATCATGTTGGGCAAAGGGTTTTAGCCAAAGCCTGTTTTGTATTTGGGACAGGTGGAAGTCTGCGGGGGCAAATCAGCTGAGTAGGGTGCTGCTGAACTAGTTTAAAGCCACAAACATAGCAGCCAGCAAGTTCATACATGTTTACTGATTTGTCTATCTTGTACAATTCACAGACACTTGGGTACCTCAGGAACTAGTAAAGTAAAGTCACGTTGCTCAAATGAATGCAGTTGATGCTGGAAAACCTCCTCAGGGATTCTGGTATTCCCACAAAAATATTATAGCCTCATACGATCGAATTGCAGCTCCTCCAGGTGCTGCAGGATTGTGTTAATAGTGATTTATTGTGCTCCTTGCACGCCTATCCAGGAAGAACTGACAAAGTGTAACAACGTGGAAAAAAAAACTATTACTGTCTTCATGATGAGCTAGCTTCAAGTTGCATATGGTGAAGTTAAGTGCAGTCATGTGGTTAATGGAAAGATCATATCAGCTCAATTATCTTTTTTTTTTTTTTTTTTTTNTTTTTTTAAATGTTAAGCTAGCTCACAGGTATTCCATCTTCAGTTCACACAGCGAGCTTTGTGTGTTCACCCGCCAGTCTCTCATCTCTGCTGTCTGTCTGCACGACTTCACACACTGAAGTCACAATTAGAGAGCTAAAGCTCCCTATTTGCAGCAAGAGCGATGGAAGTGTGTGCATATTAATATTGCATTTGGTGCCACGATTCAGTATCAGCAGGCAGAAGAGATCAGGTTCACACGAAAAGCCTAACTTTAGGAAACTTCTCTCTTCATTGAAATAAATCCTTTCTATAAATGCATTCATACTGTCAATCTTATAAATGAATCATAAATAAAAAGCTGCATAAAATTATGACCGTTATAATTCCAATTATGCAGTATCTAATGAAAAAAGTAATTAAACAATTCTCAGAGTCTGCTAACACTTTCTGTGCCAGTTTTCTGTATTGTCCAGTTTTTGATTCTCTGCTATGGTCACATTTCGTACTCAAAAAGGTGTTAAGGTTTGATAAGCAGCTGCAGTGCACATGTGGAGTTAAGATAGGTGTTAGTGCAGGGGTGACAGCACCCACTGAATGTGGCCAATCTGCGTGAGTGTGCACGTGTTCTCACTTTTATTGTTAAAAGAGTTTTGTTCAAGTGTAACTTTGACTGCAGCAGCTTGTTCCTCGCACTCTGAAATAGGTAGGAAATGGAAATAGCTGCATGCGTCTGTCCAAGTGTGAGTCAGACAGATGGCTGGAAAGCTGATGTGATGCTATGCATGTGTGTGTGTGTGTGTGCACGTGTGTGAGAGAGAAACAGTGACGGAGAAAGAGAGGAAAGAGAGAATGAGGTCTTTCATTCGAGGGGTCAGGGTGGAAAAAGCAAGACTAGTTTTTACGCAGATGATGTTTACCTTTGAGGAGTAAAAATGGGGGATAAGATGGGTTGAAAGGCCCTCCAGTCTGAGTGTGTATGGATTTAGGAGCTACACGTGTGTGTGTGTTTTTGTGTGCTACACGTGTGTGTGTGTGTTTTTGTGTGCACACATACAACACATTGTTAGTATGCTAACAATGTGTTCACACTCAGGCCTTTATAGACAAAAAGAGATCTGCACAAGTGCTTTTGTAATAAATGTCATAACTCTGAGGATACATGATACTGACATTTATGCCAATATACAGTTACTGATCATTTCCACTGTCATTTTAAGTTATACCAACGTGTTTTTATTATTGCAAATCGTGTATGTGTGTAGTTTCCACCAGTTGAGTTTACTGGTTGCAGATATCCAAAAATACTGCTTTATTAGTGTGCTGCTACATTGCGACACTTGTTTCCAAATGTCTGTATTTATTGAAGGAAGTGAACATAAATTATTTCGCCTGAATAGTAGAAAACACGTAACACGTCTTTCCTCACCTTTTTTTCTACAGCAGGCTGATGCTTCAAAACATCCTTCCAAAGTGTGTCAGCATATATTCGGTGTGTCATCAGCACAGCGTATTGTGGATAATATTGATATTTTTCCTGATGGAAATAAAATATCTTTGTGCTCCCTGACTTAATACTCTTCTACTTCCCACATGTCATATTGCAGCTAATTGAAAGTGGAGCAATCATGATGTCTTAGATGTGGATTTAAATATTAAAGGACCATACCGTCCATTTTGCATGTTTGAGCATAATATATTCAATTTTCATATACGCAATGTTACTGACAATCATTTCCCAAAGCATATTATTGGAATGGTGAATTAAAAAATTTTTTTCCTACCTTCCAGACTGCCATTGGTTTCAGTTCATTCTGGTACGCTATTAAAATCAACTTGTTATATTTGAAACATTCTTGGGATAGGTAATCCATTATCATGAACAAGACGTGTATTCAGGTTTTTTTTTTCAAAGTTACACAATTTTGGCGTTTAAGCACAATAAAAAAAAAAGTGGCGTGATCTGAAAATGCTTCCTGTTGTCAATTCACGACATCACTTGAATGCATCACTAGGAAGAATTTTCAGATCACTGCGCTTTTTATTGCATAACTTCAAAAAAAAAACTGAATACACGTCTTGTTCACGATGATGGATTACCTGATCCAAGAATGTTTCAAGTATCAACAAGTTGATTTTAATAGCATACCAAAATAAAATGAAACCAATGGTGGTCTGAAAGGTAGGGAAAAAATTTTTAATTCACCATTCCATTAACATGCTTTGGGAAATGATTGTCAGTAACGTTACATGTGTGAAAATTGAATATATTAGGCTCAAACATGNCTTTGGGAAATGATTGTCAGTAACGTTACATGTGTGAAAATTGAATATATTAGGCTCAAACATGCAAATGGCTGGTATTGTCCTTTAAATATTGATGGCGGTTCAGTACAGAGAACTTTGAGCTACATATTTAGTATGTTTACATGCACGTTAAAACTTTAATTCTGATTAAGGCAATCAGTATTTATTGAAATGTAAATAATAATAGGATTGAAATTGGCAAAAATCAACTTTGGCTCACTAGGAGTATCCAGCCTATACCACTATAAATCAATTAACTCAATCACAGAAACAACACATGTTTCCAGCTGGTCTAAGAAATCTTCATATGCATTTCCTCACCTATCACTTCAAGCATTCATATGCACAAACATTACAAATTTTGAAATCACCTAGAAATTTTCATATCTTTGGTAGAAATTGCTACTTTTATTCACCAATTTTAAATATGTAGCCAAGACATTAATAATGTTGCAAATGGTGATTACTGTTGGAAATGAGGGATTTCTCATGAATTATTCGCACAGAACAGAAGCTCTGTTCTCAGCAGCCATTACTCTCGTGTCCTAACCAGCAACTCTTTGAACTCATCCTTAATGAACCACGTTTAGATGCTAATGTACTTCTGAAAGCCTTTATTCTGTTCAATTAAGTAGGTGAGTTGTCTTTACTTGGGTTGCAAAGTATGAGCTTCTCAAAACAGCAAACACCTTAATGTGAAATCCAAATTTTTTGGCATTCTAATGGAATTACCTTCGTTTTGCAAAGCAACAACAGACCAATGTATTTCTTGAGAAAGCTGTTTTGTTCTCGGCCATTTTTGAACCCAGAATTGAACTTTCGGAATGCCAGATGGCTTCGGTTTAGTGCAGGTGAAACTCCTTCCAGAAACATCCAGCATCAGCTGAGGATTTCTGCTGCATTCGGTATCATTCTGAAATCATCTGCAATGCTGGAAACATACATGCATACTCTGACGTGAGTGAATGAGAAGCAGCTCTCCTCATTCCAAATGCTAATCAGAGGCCTCTGCGTTTGGCCTCAGCAAATAGCCCTCTAGCCACACACACACACACACACACACACACACACACACACACTTGCACACACACATATGGAAGTGGTTAGGCCAAGCTCGAGGTTCACTGTGAACTGCCAATCTATGCCAGTCGATTGGCTCCAACCTATCAAATGTTTCCATGAAGCCATTGACCTCTATATGGGGACAGGGAGAATGAAGGGGGAGGCAGAGAGAGAAAGGGAGGGAGGATGGAGGGGGTNGGGTAGTTTGTAGGTGCAGGAGAGAGGTGTATCATGGCTCAAAGGAATAGGAGCAGAGAGATGAGAGAAAGGGGATTTGTGCATAAGAGAGGAGGAGGTTGAGTTGGGAGCACTTGTTAACATCATCTTTAAAATGCTCAACACACATTATGGAGGCTCACAGGGAACGGAGGAGGAGGGCGGGGCAATTCAGCCTCATTAAAAACCCCTGAAAGCAGCGTCTCCACAACTGAAATCACGTGAAGAGAAGCTCAGGGATTGTTGAATAGTACTCAGGAGACATGAAAGGGTTGAGAAAATCCTTTTGGAAAGCGTGGACCACAGACATTTAATTTCACAGTATGGTTCATTTAGATTTTTAGCTGAAATGGGAACGGCGTGGAAGGTAGAAGCCAGCGAAGCCATGAAAAGACCTGCCTGTGTTTTCCCTGCACTATTGGCCATAATCTTATTTTAGCCACTACATAATGGTCGTTAAATTACATAATTGGCCCTTGTCTGCCGGCCATGAATGTAATGGCTGTTGCAGCGATGCTACAAGGGGCTGTTTCTCTTAGGCTAAAGGTAGAGACAAAGGAGAGAGAGAGAGAAAGAAAGAGAGGAAGTGAAAAAGTGGAAAGAAGTAAGGGATGTTTGAAGAGATGGAGGAGGATGTGGTAGTTGAAAATGTTGAAGTCATTCTCACACCTTCACCCCAGCTGCACCACTCCCTCTCTTTCTCTCTCTCTCTCTCACTTCCCATGCACGTCACTCTACTGTATCACACTATGTTCACTATCTAACTGTGTACTGTCTGCTACAGTTCAGTGACGTGATTTGTCGGGGGGTGTTAGTGATTCGTGCCCTCTGTAATGTTCAGACCCTTGTTGTCGTGACCTTTCACCTCTCTCAAAATATGTGATCTCAAATTGTCACGTCTTAGTTTTAATCACATTGATATTTGGCAATAAATAAATCTGTAATAAGCAACTAGCTGATGGTATTAGCAAGCTGATATTTTAGCTAGGCTCTATTAGATGGATTATACTGTATATGCATTTTATATTTCAAAACTTATGTAATTTAGTTTTTTCATTCAATCTTGCATATGAGCAACTTGAGCAACTTTTTTTAAGATGAGGCTTTTTTTGTGGCTTCGGTCATCTCCAGCCGTTTACAAACACACACAGCTTATCCTTTATTAAGCAGAGTGAATTCTGGCGTTTTACACCTCGGGCTCTGCTCTAACCCTGCTGGCAACCCCACCCCACCATTCACACCACACACACACACACACACACACACACACGCATGCACAAATTCATAGCGTGTGACATTTAGGATTTGCTTAAGTTGTTCACACGTGCACTTTCCAGTTATATAACGCATTTCTGGGTGACGGTGTGTTGAATATAGAGGCTATAAAGACCCCCCCAATACACACACACTCACACACACAAGCACACACTGTATAGAAAGACTCTGGCTTTGTGTTCACAGAGGTGCAAGCCCATTGTCAACTGCAGACAAAACCATTTGGTCAAGGCTGAAAGCGTGGAGTTGAGCAGAACTCTTCAGCTGTAGGCTTTATGGGGCTGTGTGTGTGTGTGTGTGTGTGTGTGTGTGTGTGTGTGTTGGGAGGGGGGGTATTTTGTATTGCAGATGCTGAGTTGTGAGCCTTCAGATGTAGGTGTGAACCTGGTGGCATTCTCTAGACTCTTACGTGCTTGTTGGATGTTCCAGAGTTTCTCACACTTGTGTTTCCATCGCCTGTATTTTTATTTTTATTTTTTTGGTTTCTTTCTTTCCACTGTTCCTCACTTGTTCATTTCCTGCTGCTGGGTGTCCCCCTCTCTTAATTTCTCCTCCATTCTCCCACTTCTCCTGCTCCTCCTCTTTCTCCCCGCTAGGCCCCTTGCTTTTTTCCTTTTTGTTTAGTCTATAGGGTTCATGTAGGCTGGTGTTTGCAGCCACTGTCGTGTTTACACTCCATGTAACTGAAGTGTGTGGATGCAGGGCAGCAAAAGATGGAAAATAAATACATTTGAGACATTTTGAGAGAATGACAAACACAGAAAAATGATTCAGTTGTATGTAGCATGACCACAAATTTTATGAAGTAGTGTTGTTTTTTAACAAGCATTCATCATCATGCTAATAATACTCACGATCATACTCATCAAAAGACATCATACTGTGTAGTTTCTTTAAACCCAGTTAGAATGCTGATGGCTGCAAAATCCATCAAATGAGATGGCATTTGAGATGGAAAATGTGTGGGGAAACCCTTCAGTTTTAGGCAAGTTGTTCACACTCTTTCTCGTGCTCGCTGTACCTCATTCGTTCACTACTTGGTTTTGCTCGCACTGCGGTGTTAACTTCCTTTTCTGGTTTACATGTGAGCTCAGAGAACAGTGGCAGCAAAGGTGTGTTTGATATGATTTTAGCTGTCAAATTTCCAAGAAGCAAACTCTCACTTTTGGTCTCTCTTAATGCATATTCTCTCTTTCTCTCTCTCTCTCTCGATCTGACTCTTGTAGATAGGTCAAGCAGGAAATGGCTCTGATAGCTTCCTGAGGAAATTACACCCACTTCCTGTCTGTGTACCTCCTCATTTGCCACCTCCCACTCCCCAAATTTGGTTGTTTTTTTTTTTTTTTTTTNTTTTTTTTTTTTTTTTTCTTCTTCTTCTTCTGCTCAGGCGCCTTAGGGGCAGCCATTGGAGGAGCTGCGGCACTGCAGGACCCCAGAGAATCAATGTAATGAGGCTTTGGCTTGATGAGAGATTCAGATAAACAGCAGCACAAACACAGCAAGCTGCAGGCGTGAGCGGCTGAGCTGTTTTGGGAGGTCGCGCTCATAGCTTACAGACAACAGGACACATTGTGAGTGGCTGTAATGAAAGAACAGTGACATGTTCTTATACGGTGGCGTTTAGATCAGGTGCACCTACACGTTAGGTACAATTTACTGTTTTTTTTACTGTCTTGCTTTAAAGAAGAGTGTTTCTATCGTGTCTCTCAGCGTGTTTATGTGTGTCAAAATTTTGATTCTACTCCTGTTAAGGCAATAAATCATTTTATTCAAACAGCATGTGAACACCATAATCAGATTAAAATCAGCATAAATTGGCACAGTCATACTCTGAGTTTTTTTTTTTTTAATTTATTTGCTCAAGCATCGGTGTAAGGATTCTGCACAAGCATCTCCTCGCCTGGCATGATTTCCTCATAAGCTGATTAATTAACGAGTCATGCAGATATTAGGAGTGACAGAATCCTATTATTTTTCCATCCATATGGACATCTTACTCTGAATTTTTGTTTTAAAGGACCATACTGGTGGTGTTGCATTTTTGAGCCCACTGTATATACAGCCCACATTTCCCAAAACATGCTGCTGGAGCAGTAAATATTAGAATTGTTTTTCCTACCTTTCAGACTACCATTGATTTCAGTTCATTCCAGCACACTATAAAAATCAACTTGTAGAGTCTTGAAATGTGCTTGAGATAAGAAATCCATCACAGCAAACATGACATCTATTAAATCTTTTTTTTTTTTTTTTTTNTTTTTTTTTTTTTTTTGTCAAAATAACTTTATTTAACCGGTTTAACATGGAGCTGCATGGAAGACAATGTATGTCTCCGCCAGGGAATATAGTCCCAGGGGAAGATGGCTTTTACACCTGTCCCTTCTACATTTGGACATACATGTTAGTGAAACATTACATTTTAAGGTGGGTGCATCAACTGAATATTTGGTGTTGAAAGATTGGGGGATTTGGCAACATAACAGGAAACTACTGTTTTGTGTTTTGGAAAATGGTTATCAGTAACATGTGTGTAGTTAGTATTTATTGGGCTTAAACCTGCAGAATCACCAGTGTGGTCCTTTAATTGCAATACAGACAACAATTGGAGTATAGTGTGCATGTAAACACACTCAAAGCATGTTTTTTTTTAATTTACAGTTAAGTGTGAGCAGGCATATTACTGGAGGTGCTCCAGTATTACCTACAGCAGCATGTGTGTAGCATCTGTATCCGTGCTGGTACCTGCATCAGTACTGCTACTCAGCCTCACCAAGTACATTTGTGTGTTTCATACATCAGGACCAATACTTGGAGTGACATGCTGTGGGGCGAAGTCTCTCTTATGTGAATAATCTTATTCATATGTTATTGTTAGGTGTGTGCTTTTATATCTTGAACCATCTTTGTTGCATTGTACAGCACTTTGGTCAACAACAGTTGTTTTAAAATGTGCTATATAAATAAATTTGACTTGGCTTGAATATGTAATCTACGGTGGCCGTGAAGTGCAAAACACATTTACAAAGCAGAAAACACTTTTACAATTTCAAAAACACTTTTACAGTTTCAAAAACACTTCAACAAATTCAGAAACACTTCAACGTTTGACAAACGGAAAAGGTAGAGACAAAGATTTTTGTTCATGATTGGACAGCATCCATGTCAGTTACTCTTTTTTCAAAGGAAATGAAAATAGGAAAAAACCTGCCTTATCCTCTCTATTGTTGTGGGACCAGCAACAATAGAGAGGATGTTTTAAAACTTGGCTTAAAACTTTTGCACAACACTTCAGAGGAGTTATAATGTTTACTTCTGCATAGTTCCTTTGAAAAAAGTAACTGACTTGGGTGCTGTCCAATCGCGAACAAGAATCATTGTCACTACCTTTTCCGTTTTGTCAAACGTTAAAGTGTTTCCAAAATTTGTAAAACTATTTTCCAAAATGTAAAAGTGTTTTCTAAATTGTAAAAGTGTTTTCTGATTTGTACATGTGTTTTGCACTTTGTGTTTGTGTTTTGCACTTCACGGCCACCATAGTAATCAGTGAAGATTGAGATAAACCTGACATCTAAAACCTAACAAACGAGGATCAAGAAGGAAAACTGTAAGATTAGTCATACCAGGTAATTATCAGCGCAAACACCCAAATGGTTTAGCCATCCTAAAACCTCACATAGGAAAACTTGAGCTTTGAGTTTCCATTTGGCAATCATTTCGGAATGCTGGCACAAATAAGCACCTCATTATTTGACCTGGTCCTGGTCCAGCTCAACTGGAATAATCACCCTCCCCTCTGACAGTCACCGTGATGTCATTGCAGGAGCTTGATTGACAGGTGCAGGCCCCTCCTGTGGCGGTATGGACACTGACGATGCCCTCTTCGGGGTGAGGCTCCAGCTCCACTTGGCTCCTCTTTTCGATCAAAGGGGTTTCTCAGTGGAATTGGGGTTTGCCTAAGAGCTGATGTAACAGTGACTCAGTCTTTGTTGAGCTGCTGTTTAACCTCTTACTGACCTGGTAGAAATATAAAGCGTTACACTGTGCCGCTGCTCTGTCTGAAGCTTCAGGAGAATCAGTGTAACTAAATGCCATGTACAGTATTAGAACCCAAGTCAGGATGGAGAGGAATGCTGTTATATAGACCAGTTGTAGAACACACAGACCCACTCACACACACACACAANGATGGAGAGGAATGCTGTTATATAGACCAGTTGTAGAACACACAGACCCACTCACACACACACACAAAGGCATGTACGCTTGATAGCTATCATTAGATTGATGCCATCTGACACTTAGTTAGTGCTGGAATGTGATGGGGGGGGTAGGGTAGGTGCAGCTGCCGACTTTCAGGAACGCCGCGGCTGCTCGCTGCACTTTTGGGACTCTAACCGTGTAAACTAGTGTCTTTATCTTTCCCACTCAGTTGCATCCTATCAGCCATTACCTGCTAGTTGAAAAGACCCTGACAGCTCAGAGCTCAGGTCAGCCATCATGTCAGTATGATGGTGAAGAACAGAATCTGCACAGCTGTCTCCAGCTCTTTGTCTGAACCGTGCCACATTCTGCAATCCTCCTCCTGGGTCAAAGAGACTCCCAGTCCTGCCCTTCTCTAGTCCCGTACCCTTTAAATTCAGAGCTGAGTTGACCTTTCCTACTTCCTTCTGAGTAACCGCAATTAGTTTCCCCCCGACTGCTCCTACTTACCTCTCAGAGTACGAACACATCTTACAGCAGCTCTGATAATGAGTAAGACGTAACAGTAATGAGGGATCGACCTCAGCACCTCCCGTAACGAGGAGGGGAAAATCCTGCAATGATTAGCTTAACGTAGTAGCAGTGTCGCTTCTGTGAGGGGGAATCTTCTGCTTTGCATTTTGATTGAATTGGGTTAGCTGTAACAGTAAAAACACTTTATATTTCCACCAGGAAATGGCAAGATCTGCATTTGCAGCTTTTCACCACTGTCGTTGTCATGGGGACACAAATTGATACTGTTAACGCATTGGAAAGTGGGTGCTGTTTGTGTTTCTAATACGTCTCTGTCGATTCCACTTTGGTAAGACGCTGAGTGGCAGGGTGTACATTTTAAAAAGTGGGGGTGTGTCCCTGTGTGTGTGTGTTAGTGTGTATTTCCATGCAGATGTGCATTCATGACTGTATCAGGCCTGTGTCTCTGTTTTGCTAACCCCTCCTACACATGTTGCTGTAACACCGCAGCCCACTGAATACAGCCATGAATGAACACATTCTCTCTCTCGCTCTCTCTCTCCCTCCCTACCATCCTACTATCTCTCTTTCTCTCCAGAACCCACCTACTCTTCCTACTATTGTACTACTGCTATTATACCACATACAGTATTAAGGTTTGTTGTCCTTCTCACGCTCACACTTCCTTATAACTTATAACCATAATAACCATTTTTCAGTTCCTACTTATATTAACCTGCATGACCACATATTCACAAATATAATGATGTTGTGAAATTAGTATGTACAAAAGTAGATGTACATATTATGGGTTACTGTACTTGTGTGGACACCATTGCTTTTATTGTTCTTACCCAAAGTTTGGGTTCAGAAATGTTTTATTGAATAAATTCCTTATTGAATCTGCTTACCAGATAAATGCATCTTTTGATTCGATAAGAATGTCTTTCTAAACAGATATTAACATGAATATGTGAGGTTGTCATACAGATTTAAGTCTACGCAAATCTTGAAAATAAAAGTGTTTCTGATGAAATCTTCAGTATTCACTAACTGTTTTATTGCAGACACTTTTTTCCTTTCGTCACTTGGACGCCACAGCACCGTACTTATTTGTCTTGACCTCTGGACAAGGGTGCATGTACAGTGTAGCTGTTGAGTTTTTTTGTGTGTGTATTTGGGTGTTTCCTGGTGGCGGCTCAGTGTCTGCAGCAGGCAGAATACAAGGGATATGTGTTGTTTGTGTGTGTGTGTGTGAGAGAGAGAGAACTCAGGGGAGGTGGTGTGGTGGTGTTTTGAAGGGTGGAGGTAAGGTGGTCACCCCATTTCTTCCAGCAGGCACTCACCTCTGATTTTTCTTTCACACACTTTCCTATTCATGGATTTCAAAAGCAAGAATTGGCACAAGCCCCTAATTTCATAACAGCTTTAGGCGAGTTTAAATGTGGCATCGGGAGTCCTCCACTGTGAGTATTATTGAACATAATTGTAGTTTCTAAAAAACTATTCCAGAGGGTAGATTTGGCCAAACTTTTAATAAAACTCAGTTTGCCATGCATGCTATATCTACAATAATTAAACCCAACCCGAATGTTTAAATTGGCTTTTGGAGGAAGAGGACTTTGTTTCACAGAGCCCTCCTATCATAATGAAATTGTTCAAATTTATAGACAGATTTCTTTTTAAATGGTTTTCATTATCTGTGTCCCATTCACAATAGCCGCATAGCCGCATTGGGACTAAGCTTTGACTAAACCCACTCAAATGTTGAGCTTCTAGTCATTAGCAGTCCATCATGACATGCTGATGCGTTGTCAGTTCGTAGGAATGACATGTTAACTTAAACTGGATCTGGGTATGCATTGACTGTAGGTATATGTTTCTAATTTAAGGATCATTAGCAGTTTCTCTCTCTCTCCCTCTCTCTGTCTCTCTCTTGAGGAGGTGTGAAAGGGTGTTGGGAGGTTTTCCTTCTTTTTGCTCGATGTTACTTTTCACTGAGAAAGTTGAGCGTGTCCAAACCCTAATCCGGATTCTCGTTCCGCACAGTGGGGTTCAGGACTGAGAAGAGAGAGTCTACTGGTTTAAAGAATAGTCCATAATCTTTCCAAATTTCCTTTGTTTTCTCTCTCTCACGTAGTGGGGTGTGTCTGGTGCTCAGTGCTCTAACCCAGCCATGAGCATCATCGGCGCTGAGGATGAGGATTTTGAGAACGATCTGAACGATGTGAGTGAATTAAGACTTCAATCACAAAAATGGCCGCTGGTCTTTCATCTCCATTCTGTCTTGTCCCCCTTAACTTTCTCTCCCCTCCTTTCTCTAAGGTGGTGGATGACCAGTGCACACACTTCAACAGTATCGAGAAGCTGAAGGAGCATCCCGCCCACCTGCTGGTCTTTCTGCAGCATGTCATTCTACAGTTTGACTGCGCCCCCTTGGTGAGAATTACATTTACTGTAATGCCAGAGCTGGTGTGTATGTGTGTGTGTACGTGTTTTCTGTCATGTCCAGGCGGAACATGCAACATGTTAAATTACAGTGTGGATGTGTCTGAACGCGTCTCAGCATTGTTTCATGTTTTTCCTTTCAACATTAGGTGGAGACATGTAATTGATCCACGTAGCAGGTTTTAAATGTGTGGCCATCATGAAGTCTTGGGTTTGAGACGTAAAAAATAGATTTTAAGGACAATTACATTTAGCCTATTATAACCCAAGTCTATTTTTGTAGTTTTTCTTGTCGTTATTATTAATATAATAGCAATAAACTTTAGTTATATAGCATTTATCTAAATGAAGTTCCAAAGTCTAAATGTTACAGCATTTAAAGCAGATGTAAAATGGTCAGTAGCAGCAAGAACAGTAAAAGAAGCAGGGAATAAAGATAAATCAAAGTAAAATTGAAATATTAAAACAGGAGCGGTTCAGGAAAACGCCAGATGTAGCATAAGATAAAGTCAAGTCAACTTTATTCGTAACCCAGGATCACATACAATGTCTCAAAGGGCTTTACAGACCCGCACATTAGCTGTTTCCGACCCAACCCAAGCTCTCTAAGAAGACAAGGAAAACCCCTAAAACCCTTATATAAGCAAAATGGAAGAAACCTGGGAGAGGCTGTTGAAAGAGAGATTCCCTCTCCTCAAACGACTGGGTGTGCAATAGGAGCCGCAGGTGGAGAAACAGGTAAATTACAAAGATCAAAACAAGGAAATATTACAGAATAATACAGTATAAACAGCAAATAATCAATGATCCAGTGTCAGTTTGGTCAATATGAAATCAATGTTATGATGACGAAAATATGAGTCACATAGAGTGAGTCATGGAAGCTGCATGGCAGCCATAAATAGGATCAAATAAGATAAACTGAAATAAAACAAAATAATGAGCAAGCTAAAATCTTGGTAGGCTATCTGATTAAAAATATGTCCTGAGATGAGATTTAAAAGCAGAAAATGACTCAGCTGAGTGAATCTTTTCAGGCAGCTCATTGGTTAATGGTTATGATAACAGTTTACTCACACACGCAGCAAACAGGAACTCCACTATTTAACTTACAGCAAAGTCCATCAGGTTAGTCAACATGATCAGTCAGATGGGTTCTGAAGAAATCTCCAATGTCTCCATATGGTCTAAACTACTCCATTTGCAAATGAAATTTATTACAAGCATATTATGTTACACTTCAGTTTTCCTTTACAGTGAAGAAGTTTTCCCTTCCTCCCTCACGCTCTCCCTCATGGGACATGGAGAATCTGTCACATCAGTAGTACACATTGTTTACAGAGTAGTGTATTTATTCTGTAAGGTTTTAAAAGTCAGCTGTCTGCTTCTCTTTATTTTGCTGCATAACCACTATCTCATCTTGAAACTGCCAGTGCCGATCATCATTTTGACTTCTTTCACTCGTCCCTTTCTGTCTTTTCTTAGCTGTGTTACCTCCATGCTGACCTCTTCCAGAACCTCAGTGCCAAAGAGACCAAGAAGCACTTTGTGGAGTTCTGCAACAACTTCCTGGACAAGGGTGCAGTAAGTAGCACACCAGAGAGGCTGCATAGCTGCATCAGCACCTTGTCTGCTTTCATTTGGCTGTACCGCTTGCATGCGACCTTTCCTCAGATTTAAAATGAATTCAGAGTAGAGACTCCGTGTGATAGGAGTTTTCAGGCTGACCTGCTCCATCATATGACCCAATCCTCATCCAGGCCAGACTTGTCCAGACTTTCAATCGTGATGAGCACGGATTTTACTGCCGCAAGTCTCTAGTTTATGTATATAACATGTGAGTGGACACAAACAGGATCCGAGAGCAGCCGAGTCAGGAGATCCATGCTGCATGTTATGTAGTAAAGATCAGAACTGAGTCTTAAATGAAGTTAAATGTTTTGTTACATTCTGTAGGAGTCAACTGCAATGCTGGTAAAAATGAAAAGTTGATATTTTTCTATAAAAATGTCATCACGTAGAGCTTTAAGTATTTAAACACTTTTCTAGATGAAAGATCTTGACCCAAACAAAGTCTGCTCCAGGTACCCATGTGATCTCACACTATAGGAATCCATTTCAATTGAGTGTTTTTGTACTCGGGTCCAGTTACTCTGAGGTCTTTTCACATTTAGTTTGGCTTTCTTCTATGAAGAGATGGGTCTGCTTTGGGTTCAGGTCAGATTGTCACAGGTAATTTTCGGGTCATGTCCACTTCTTTGGATCTGTCAAGACCTCTTAAGTACTGTTTGCACTATATTGTGATTATCTTATCAAAAAAGTAGATGCTATATGACTTCCATTACCAAATTTATATTTGCATGGTCTTTCGCTGTGGTTTGGAACACTTTCAATAGCTCTATGACTTCTTCTTCTTCTTTTCCTTTCGGCTTTCCCTTCAGGGGTCACCACAGCGAATCATCTGCCTCCATCTAACCCTATCCTCTGCCTCCTCTTCTCTCACACCAACTAACTTCATGTCCTCTTTCACTACATCCATAAATCTCCTCTTTGGTCTTCCTCTAGGCCTCCTGCCTGGCAGTTCCAACCTCAGCATCCTTCTACCGATATGTTCACTATCCCTCCTCTGTACATGTCCAAACCATCTCAGTCTGGCCTCTCTGACTTTATCTCCAAAACATCTAACATGCGCTGTCCCTCTGATGTACTCGTTCCTGATCCTATCCATCCCCGTCACTCCCAAAGAGAACCTCAGCATTTTAGTCTCTGCAATAGCTCTATGACAATGGACTTTAAGTATCTTCCTGCAGTCTAGCACCTTCACTCTCATTTTATATTTCTGAGGGTCTTAGGATTTTTTTCAGTCACCTCTTTGTTCTTGCTTTTTTTTTGTTGGTGTGTATTATATAGAAATCAATTCAGAAAATACCCATGTAGGAGCTTTTGCAGTATAGATATTACATTCTTTTCTCATAGTGTTGTATCAATATGAATTTGATATATTGCTCGGCTCCAGTTTATAAATTGGACTCAGGAGATTGCGTATACAGACTGACTAAGCCGTCTGGCTCCGTTTGCTCGTCTGTGAAGTCCATTTTAATGTCTGCTTTCTCTTTTTCCATCACTCTTCCCTGCACACCTGGCCTCTGTCACTTCGCTGGTATATTTCCTTCCCAAAGCCCATGACGTTGTACATGTCTGTCAGCTCAGCTGGGTTGTGCTGCATTCTTCTCTCCCCGTCTATCTGTCCAACCCCACAACTTCCTGTCAGGATCGTGGGAAAGCCCTTTGGGAAGAATCTTCCTCTCTGACTCCTTTTTTTCAACTCAGTTCTCTTTTGTCACCCATTCACTTTAAGTTGGCCCTTGTGGCCATTATTTTCCTGTGCATGACAGAAGTATGTCAGTCTCTCCCTTTTAGAATAACTTTTGCTTGCTACTAATGCTACAGTGACCCTTTGTGGTGAAATATAGCTACTGCATTGGTTGAAAATGGTAAAATATTGTTTTGCACTATTACTTTACTGTTCTTATTTGAGTCCACACAGAGCAAAGAATATATGCTGTATATGTTATTTTTTGCTGTATATATAAGGTCTTAGATTAATTTTTATACATTTTGTCTTTTTGTTAATAATATAGATTCTCCGGGTGGCAGTGCCATCTCATATATCTTCTGAAGTGGGTAAGTTATTTTACTGTGTTAAAATTTATATTCTTGCAAAATTTTTAGGCAATATTTATATGTTTATTTCTCTTCATCTGGTTTTGTTTATTTCTCTCCTGTTTCACCACCCACTACTCTCTCCAATCACCCCCTCTTCTCTGTTTTGGGTCTTATCCCCCCCCCGTTGCCGCTTCTTTCTCGCCAATTTCTACTTCTAACCCTTCTTCTAGACCGGACCCGTCCAGATCTGCTCCCTGAGGACACCCAAAAGCGCTATGCTCAGGAAGTCCAGAGCTTGCAGGCTGCTGAAGTGGCCAAACTGCTGGAAGACTTCAGGTGATAATCCTCCTTTCTGACGTCTACACACCCAGTGACCATTAATGAAAACGTTGAATTTTCTAATTTGTAAATCCAAGTTGTGGGATGGGACAATGGTTCATATGTGTCGAAGGGCCATGGTGTTCTTAGCTTTATGATATGGCACTCAATAAAGACTGTACTGTTTATATGGGAACTGGAAATCTGTATTCATAGCTGCCCGTATTCTTGTTGCTGAATGACACACACAATATTAACAGCTTAAAGGACCATACTAGGGCTGGGCGATATGGCCTAAAAATAAAATCTCGATTTTTTTTTTTCATATGCTGGCCGATTTGCGATTTTAATCGATTTTTTTNTTTTTTTTTTTTTTTTTTTTTTTTTTTTTTTGTGGGGGGGGTATCTCTAAACTATTTAAGAAACAAAAAAACATAATTCATATAAGTATTTTCTTTATTAAAATAATAAATTGTCAGGCTTTCTAACCAAAAACTTTTAAAATAAAAGGTTNATTTTCTTTATTAAAATAATAAATTGTCAGGCTTTCTAACCAAAAACTTTTAAAATAAAAGGTTTTAGCGTTAATGTCCAGGTTCCTTACGAGGAACACCAGCCTGTCTGTTGCCTCTGGCTTGATGCTCTGACATGTTACAGTATTCCACTTCCAGACCCGTTTGCTGCATGCCCTGAAGCATGCAGCAAACAGGTCAGTAAAGTTTATAGGAGCTCCGCACTGTGAAGCGCAAAACCAAACAACTTCCAAATGATGAAGTGACGTTACCTTTTTTTTTAGAAACGAGCTCATCTTCAGTCGCAGTGTTTGTTAGCATCTTGCTAGCATGTCTGACCAGCTGAAAGCTTCGTGGGCGTGACATCAGCGAACATGATGGACCGTTGGTTGGTAAAGTTGGAAACCGCGTCTGTGTCCACTGCAGGCGGAGCCGCTGAACCTCATGGACACGCGAAAGTATATATATATAAAAAAAATCGATTTTCCGATTCAGCCATTTTATACAAAGTGCCAAAACGTAAACTCGAATTAATCAACTAAATCGATTTATCGCCCAGCCCTAGACGATACCTGGGATTTTGCATGTTTGAGCTCAATAATTACTACTCACATACACCCTAAGTTACTGACAACCATTTTCCAAGCCAGAAAATCATATTTTAGTATCATTCCCTGATCTTTCAAAATCAAATGTCCGGGTGATGCAACCACCTTAAAATTCAGTGTTTTTCCTTTACACACACGATTGTAAAAGTATGATTGTTTGTAATTTCTTGGTAAAAGCTGCCTTGTCCTGGAACTGTATTCCTTGGCGGAGACGCATTTTCTTCTGTATAGCTTCGTGTTTAATTCTGTCTTGAAATATTGTAATTACATTAGTTTGACAAAAAGTTTAATACATCTTGTTAACAGTGATGGATTAGCTATCTCAAGCCTGATTCAATTCTGTAGTTGATTTTTATAGTGTACTGGATTGAAACCAATGGGGAACATATTCTAAAATTTACTGCTCCAGTGCATATTTTGGAAAATGGTTGGCAGTAATGTAATGTGTATGCAGGTTGTATTTATTGGGCTCAAACTTGCAGAATCACCAGTGAGATCCTTTAAAGAGAACATTGCAGAAGATTTTGGATATTTAGCCTGCTAACAGCAACTAATTCAATGCCTGATATTGAAAATCAACTTAAAGAGATTGAAAACTTGCAGTGAACATTTAGCTTGGTGGATTGTTTTGTCAGACTTATGTTATAGTCATGTTGCAATGCTGTGAGTAGGGACTGTTTTGAAAACTGCTCCCTGTGGTGTGTTCAAGGACATCTGTAGGGCTTTGCTTGAAATTACATGAGGCTGCTGCAGACAAAAACTTGGTCTCTCTCTCTCTCTCTCTCTCTCTCTCTCTCTCTCTAGCACACTATGTTCAGTTTTGTATTTCAGCTCTGCTTTAAAGGTAGGTAGGCAAAAACACTCAGGCAGGCTGCCATAAATTTAGACATGCAGCAAAAACCCTGATGTCAGATTTAACAGTCAACTGCCAAAAAGCAGTGCTTTCATGTGCTACATCATATTGTCAGAAAATATAACCCAGAAGATCAAAAATGAGCAAACTTGGAAGCTGTGAAAAAAGATGAGAATTTTTTTTTTCTTGAATTTAAGAAAAGCTCAGCAGTCAGCTGTCAAAGGACCTGGGATTCATAAATGGCCAAATGCTAGACTTGGCCACACACCAAACACCCCTCTTATCTGTTTTACATGTGTGCGGACTCCCAATGATCTAAGGCCACAGAACGGGGAAAGCATTCATTCAACATTCTCTGCTTTTATTTCGATATTAATCATCTCACCAGTTTCCTCCATCCCTGTGTTTTGTCTTGTACAGGCAAAAGAGGATGATGGGAATGACACCCAATGAGGCTGAATTGATCGACGTGGAGAGCCACTACCCCACCGACCGCATCCCTATGGAGATGAAGGAAAAGTCTGTGGCTGAGAATCTGCTTGAGAAGATGTCTGAGATACAGTGAGAAGTTCACTCTGCTTCTTACAATGCTGACACAAGCTCAAGTGTGTGTCTAACAGGAAGAGTTGTTGTAGAACTTGGCAGTATTAATCTAGCCAGAAGGATGATACTTCTGTCAGAAGTAAGAGCTTTTTTGGATCCCTTCACAATAGGCATGACAGTAGTTATTGTTGACTTCAGGCCTTCACATAACCAGTTTAGCTCTCAGGGGGAAAAAATAAAGTATGAAATAAAGAGCAATGGCAAGAATTCATGTTGTCTGGAGTGGAGAGCATGAGAGGGAACTGTGATTGGAAGATAGTGTATGAGAACAAGAAGAAAGTGAGGAAGCAGAGAGAAAAAGATGGAGTCAGCAGTGCCACGTTGGCAGGAAGGCTCTCCCCTGGCATTTTGCCAAGTGGAGGGCGTGTTGGTGTTGGGGTTTTATGATGGAGGGGTGAGGGAGAGGAGAGAAAGGGTCAGCGTTGTCAATGCCGGCTAGATCCTGTCATAGACACTATAAAAGAAAGAAAGCAGGAGATCTAGGAAAAGAGTAAATCTATCCTTGACCCTGAGGCCAAATACGTGTTATCCTACAACAAGCGAGTCAGACAGAGGGAGAGGGGGATCAGAAAGAGGGCAGAAGAGCGTCTAACTTCATCTTGTCAATAGAGAGAAAAAGTAAGCAGCAGAAATGAAAGGAGGTACACGGCAGTCATTTCTTGGATATAGCCAAGCCGACGGCTGAGAAGAAACAGAGACATCTTCATCAAAGAGATTATAACTCAGCCTCATTCACTTACTATCACACAGTCGCATCTCTATCTTCAGTGTACAAACGATTCATTCACTCCTTTCATACCCCAAGACAATCATCTCTCTATTCCATCACTCTTTCATTCTCTCACACTTGTGCACCCAGTCACCCTCACTCCCCCTTTCTATCCTCGCTCAGCCACAACATTGTGACCTCCCACATCTGTTTCTAATTGGTCTCTCTGGAGAGAGGAGAATCCACACCATTTGATTGGATTATGCAGGGAAATCCTGGGGAAACCCCTCCCATCCTTTATGTTCACAGCAAAACATGAGGATCCAATTTCCACAGTCTTGCCTGCCTGTTGCATCAGACAAAAACATAGCTAAATAGACATTTCCGCTTTGCTGGATCATTGTTTGAATTTGGTATTCCACTTGCAGGCAGCTACCAGAGAGATAAATCTGAGCTGTTAACAGTTTAAAGATTACTTTAGATGCTCCGCTGAGAAAAAGAGTTTGATTTGCAGATCTTTAACAGCGAAAGTTGAGCTTTAAGTTGTTAGTGGAGGCAGAGGTGCAGCTTTTCATGCATCTCTCAATTTTTTGTTTTTGTTTGTTTTTTCTTGTTTTTTTTTTCTTCTTTTTTTTGTAAGTATTAGAATATGTTCAGTAGCTTCTGCACTGAATATAACAACACTGCAGTCAACTTTGAGTTGGATCAGGAAAAGCTTAGTCGCTTCAGATTCCACCGACCTAAAACACAGTTAATAATCAGTCGAGCAAAAGAAAGGAAAAATGCTACTTAAAAGGAAGAGGTGAGTTTGATGCTGCAAGATGCATAAACCTGCTTTTTTTTCCCTCCTCCAATAGCAACATGCCTGACATTTGTTTCTCTCTCTTTTCTTTCAGACTGACAATAGTCTCGGATGAGGAAAAATGGTAAGTCAAATTTTTACTGATTTGCATGTGAGTTCTGTATGAACAAGTTTGTGTGCAGATGGAGCAGATTTGGTCTCATTCTGTGTTTTTTAAACCTGGGTGTGGTCAAACCTCAAGTGTTTGTATCCAGCTCCAACTGCAAATATCTTTTGAAGCAGTTCTTTCAGTAAAAATGTTCTTCTTAAAAATAAATAACTTTGAACTGTTTTTAAAAATTATAATGCTGCTCATCATCAACATTAATTACAGTTTGTATTAATATAATCCATGATAATATATTGTGAAGTGGCTGAGCTGCATCTATGCTCTATGTTTTTTTTTTTTTTTTTTTTTTTTTTGTAATATATATATTTTGTGATGAAAATTCTGTGTACTGCTGCAGTTAGTTTAGTTCAACATCATGTTCTTTAAACTGGGTGGTGCCAGAAACTTGTTCTTTTGTTGCATGCAGATCCCCAGAGACTTTGCCTCTTCCTCAATTTACTCTTCACCAGCCCCTCTCTCCTCCTCAACTCCTCCTTTGTCTCTTTCTGTGATGCTTTTTTTTTTTTATCTGTCCTTCTTCCTTTTCCTAACTCCTCCTCCTCCTCCTCCTCCTTTCCTTTGGACATTTTCAGTACTCCACCTCCCTAGTTCCCTCTCTCAATCTGTCCATCATCATGTTGCTTCTTTTGTTCTTACATCTGTCTCATCTCATCTGTCATCACAGTTGAAAAATTAAATAGAAGCTAACAGTAAACTATCTTTGCTGGACATTAAATATTAAAATATAGAAATAAAAATAAATAAGTAAATAACATCCAATAATATTCATAAATCCTGCTACAATATTGGTCAGGCTCTCATATTAAAATGCAAATGGTCATGTTGCATGGGTTTATAGGATTTCTGGTTCCTTTTGCTTGACCTGCTGTCAACAAAAATAAGTTTACAGTAGTTTAAATGAAAATCATTCTAAATCATTTAAATCAACACCAATACAAACCAGTATTAATCATTAAAAAAAATATTTTTCTCTCTTTTTCCCTGTAGTCAGTCCATCTTTTCAGCTGTGGTGTTCTACATGAAGCACCTCGGAGTAAAGAACAGGGCAGTTGACAGCAAGAAGTCCAGAGGAGGCTTTTTCAGGAGGCCACTGGGAAAGGTAAACCGTCATCTCAAGGTTGCAGGCTCAGATCCTTAGCCTGTCATTTTACTGTTTTGGTGTTCCCTATATTTTCTCACACTCTGTCATCTTCCCAGCCTAAGGAGTCCTCAAAGACGAAGCCCAGAGGAGGTTTTCCTGGCATCCCCAGCTGGATTGCAGGCAGCGGTATGTATCTCCTTTTGCATCTTTTACAGGCATCTCACATGAACCCTATTCTGTATTTATTTATCATTGCCTATTATTTCAGTACAATATTTGAAAATATTTGTCAAAATTTAGTTTGCTGTGTAGTGTATTATTTTCCATGTGGTCCATTAATGATTTGCACATGAGAACCTGTTTTCCTGCGCTTCTTTCTTGCTACAGCTGAGGGCAAACCTAAAGAAGCTGAAGGTACCAGTCGTCAAGAGCTCGCACCCCTCTATCCATAGAATGATCACGTTCCTACTAATCAACCCACAAGCATGTCTGCATGTCACAAATCAACCTGGGAGGGGAAGTGGGAGGGCAGTGTTTAGTTGATTCTGTGTTTCAAGGATGTTGTTTCTAGGTTTAGGTGCACTGCAGAGTTTCTCATCAACAAAAACCCACAGATTGCACAGATATGTCATCTGCAGTGCTGTGGATTTTACCTCGCACCAGACTAACCTCTCATTCACCACAGTCTATGATAGCACTTTTCTCTGATTACACTCTCTTTATCCCGCCTGTTTGTCTGTCTCACAACGTCTGCATCCCTTTTTCACTCAAGTACCTGTGGGTCATTTGTTCTGCAGCCACTTTCTGTGAAGTTCTACTTTGTTGAACTTTTCTTCTCATGCTGTTCTCTTTAGCAGATAAGGAGAAAGTGAGTCAGGAGCGTAAGGGCAGCGGTCCAGCTCCTGCCAGAGGGTCCTTGATTGACCCTGCAGTCCCTTCCTTCCCCAGCAGGAAGTCTGGTTCAATCGGAGGATCTACTGCTCAGAATATATCAGATGTCGATAGTTTGGGGATCAACATCAGCGCGGCCAACAGCCCTGAGTCTTCACACAGTGACGGTAAAGCCTGGTAGCAACTGCTGAAACGTGGCTGAGCGTGTTCAAAATGTGTTTCTCTTCTAGTTCCCTCTTTTGGCTGTTTGACTGTTCAGTGACAAAGCTGCTGTCACATTTTCTGCTGAAGAGAGTAGAACATTTTGTTCTTCCTTCAACTCTTAGTTGGTGCATGCAAAGCAAATACATTCAAATGAAAATGAGCTCCATAACAAGAACCTCCAGCTCACATACACAGAGAACAGACATTTGACTGTTCGTGCATGTGTGGCTGGGTTGGATAGTTCATAACAGGTTCATAATAGAGAGATATTAGGTGTAGGATCTTTTTATTCATGATCACAAATGAGCAACAGTAACAAGTACAACACATGACTTCTTTTCCTTTTGCCCCCTTTTTTCTCCTTCCAGGGTTCTCAAGCAATCGTTTAGACCCTCCATCCATACCAGATATGGGTGAGATGTCCCCATCTGGACTGGGAAGTGGGCTGTCCATTGGGGAGACCATCTCACCCTGCGACACTCCAACAGAAGAGACATTGGAGAAAGACAGGTGAGGATGACAGATGGAGTCATCCAGGCAGAGAGAGAGAGAGAGAGAGAGATTATAAGTGCAGTGTATGTAATGACTGAAAGAGTTAGTCCAAGCAGTTGTAGGATTAAAAACACAGATTGTAATCAGATTCTAATGAGATTATCATTAGATGGTAATGAAAGGTGCTCAGTATAAGACTGTATCCAATGACCAGCTTTTAGATGAGGGAGCATGGTAAAACTCCCTCAGCAGTCTGTCCCTGCTGTGTGCTAGCTTTTGTCATGTTGCCTGCTAGCTAGCTAATAAAGCCTGGAGTTTTGAGAAGGACCCTCATCAGTTGAAGGCGGATCCAGTCTTCCCTTCCTGCCCTTTGCCTTCAGTCCTCCCACTCCTCATGCCTTTCCCCCCCCCTTTTCTTTTGGTAATGGCATGTCTGTCCTTTTTCTAATAGTATCCTGTGTCAGGTAACATTTGCAGTCTTTTATGTGTGTCCCACTGTGCGTCTCCTAAAGCTGCTCATTGCAGTGTTTTTGTGGCATAAAGGTGTAGTTTGTGTATTCTGACCATCTTGGTGTTCTGTGGACTATTATATTGGTCAACACAGTGGTGGTATCTTCCAGTCTGTGGCATTTGCATTTAATTTTTCTTGCAATGATGTGATATTGATTATGAGTCTTTCCATATTGAGCTTCTACGTTTGGATTTTAAGTTGAACAGTTTGTCCAAGATACAAAAACGCCAATAAAGTTAAGGCTTTAGACAAAGTTTTTAGACTGTGCTGTTATTAAGTTACTAGCCCAAATATAAAATTGAATCAGGTGATTAAAATGTTATTTATTTTCCTTTGTGTTTGCGCCATGTGCTTTTCTTTGTCAAAGCAAGGTGTGTACGTCTCGTGGCCAGAGCCAGTCTTTTGTCTTGCTTTTCTCCACACTGTGTGCAATTCCATGTTATGCCAGGGGCTTCAACGTTGTATTTGGCATGCAGTTCTGACAGGGGTCTAACATTTGTTTTGTTCATTATGTTGAGGTGTGTATTTGCAATGTTACGGTTGTTACTGTAAAGGCAGTAAGTGTTCAGTTGTGTAATCATGTGGTGTCCCGTGTTTTTGCAGACAGAAGACAAGGTGGGTCTCAGCGCCTTGACACTCATGGACATGCTTCAGGCCTTTTATACTGATCACACATACAACACAAAACACTCACATACATACACACCACACATTGAACCATACACTTCTTACCCATACCACAAACACACTGCATGGCTAAGTATTATTTATGTGGTTATGGTAAGGGTAGGGTAAGGTAAGGATGTGGAAGAAGCTCAATTTTAGAGATCAGCTGGATTATTGTCTGTATCTGTATGCACAGTGTGTGAAATGGGAGAACTGATGGCCCTTTAAATAAAGATTAAACTTGCCCTAATTGAAAACATTTATTTTAAATAGAAGCAATGCAACATTACCAATGGGTGTTTTCGTAACATATTGTTATATATTGGCTTCCAGTAAAGGAAAATCTATATGGAACATGTATGTAGTATGTTCCGTTGTCTAACCAGTACATGCATGTCCTGCGTCATGCATATTTACTTGTCACTCATTTTCTGTCTTTCTTCAACTTTTCTTTGTCAATGTTGTGACCTCTTCCTGTTTCCCTTTTTAATTATGTACTCTCATTATGTTGTTTCAATCCTCTGATGATGTATCTTATTTCATCATCCAATCTCTTCCTCTTTATCCTCACACTTCACACTAATACATGTCTACATTGATTGCATGTGACTTCAATTCTTTCTCGACCTTCCATGCTTTTGTTCTTTGCTCTTTTTGCTTCCCCATTTTCTTATCCACCTGTCCCTTCTTTCATCCTTTCCTTCCTTCCTTTCCCATCTTGATACCTCCTTGTTCCCCTACTCTGTGTATCTTTTCCCCTTATCTCCTTCTCCAATCCCCTCCCACCCATCCTCCTTACAGTAGGAAAGTAGCACGTAGTGAGAGTGCTCGTGTGGTCCGGCACTCTTCTCGGCGCCGCGGCTCTTCCCGGGCCAAACAGTCCCGCTCCCGCAGCGATGTGGACCTCCAGCCGCCCTCCACCACGCCTACCACACCTGCCCCGCTCACCCCCCAGCACCCCCATCCGTAAGACAGACAAACCTCCCTCCCTTAGTCCCTCTTTGGCTGGAGAGGTGCACAGCAGGGATGGACAAGCAGTTCAATATTGACAAATAAGACAACACAAAGTACAAAAACATATGTTACAATTACAACAGCAGTATTTCAGTCCTTGAATAATCCACAGGAGCTAGGCAAAATAATTTATAATAAACTTTTACTATAATGAGAATATCAATATATCAAAATTGCCTGGTATTTAAATATCACATTGGAGACATTTTAAAATACTCTTTTCATTGTTGTGAAAAAATTATGTGTAAAATAAGATACATATTTGTGTAAAATAAGTGTAGCTTTCCATTCTTAGCATTATTTTTTTTAAAGGAAATATGTGTATGTTTCCTGTGTAAACAGTATAAATGACCACTTGGATAGGACTGACCACTTGATCAATCAGCAATCTGGCTGAGAGTTTTATTCACTATTGGCTGTGAGATGGATTTGTGTGCAGTAGTTTAGCTGTATTGTGACAGACAGGAGTGGGTAAGCGTCCACTAGCACACTCGTTGCAGTGAGAGGTCAGACAGTTAGCTCTTTAGGGGAACGATTACTGAGTTGGGTCAATATTGACCTTTGGGTAAGCATTACAGCCCATTATAGCTGACTTCCTCTTAGTCTGGAGGACTGTAAATACAGTCAGACATGTGGGATGTATTGTGTCAGGACTCGGAGGAGAATGTCTGGGAACAGCGAAGGAACCTGAGTCAGCAAGCAGAGCTTATGTTCACTCAGATTTTCATTGCATTCCAGCATTTGTACTTTCACCCAAATCAAACTTCAACATCCTGACGGAATATTTCATTGGGATTATAGAGCCTTTGCAGTCGTTTGACAAATTCCCTAACAGCCACAGCTGCTGTCATCATGGAGGTCCAACAACAAGGCTAGAATTATAGAAACAAATATAAATCTTAAAATATAGTGATTTGGATTTTAAGTGAGTTTCTAAGTTGTTGTGCTCATTTTGATCCTTCTGATGTACTGCAAGTTGTAGCTCAAAGAGAATCATCTTAGTGGTTAACAGAGTTGTTATTTTTCTTTTTAAGTTAGCTTGTCAGGTAGTTGATTTGACAAAGCAACCAATGATAATGTTAATATGCAACTGCTAGGCACTGTTGATGTGAGGCTCTACTAATGATCTTACCAGTGCAAGAACAACAGGACAGGACTTTGATCATATCACTGGAAACCCCTTGACTCATACATACTCTTGGATTAAGTTGTACTGATCATCAGTCTAAACTAATTCCTCTCATCCTTCCCTCTGTCCTCAGTGCTGAAGGACCACTTTTAGTTGTTGAGGGGCCTGGTTCCTCCCCCACCAACCCCTCTCCACAACTGGAGGAGATGGAGCCACGTCTTCTGGAGTTGGAGCAGGACCCACCCAATTGGAGGGAGCTGGCCTGTACTGAAGCCCTGTCCAGCCTCAGCAAGAAGGAGACCAAGAGGCAGGAGGTTATCAATGGTAAGCATGAGATTCCACATAAGGAGAGGGAAATGGATGTGCTTAAAAAAAAAGAGAATGCAAGACCACAATAACTTACACTGGTTGTATTGTATCGCATCTCTTACATGCTGTCTACTCCTTCTCCACTCTCAGAGCTGTTTGCAACAGAGCATGCCCATGTGCGAATGCTAAGCGTTCTTCAGACAGTCTTCTCCAAGCCTTTAGAGAGGGAGGAGCTGCTGACCACCACTGAGCTAGCTACCATTTTCCCTAACCTGGACGAGATCATGGAAATGCACTGTGAGTACTGCTGCAGCTTGTGATAATGTCCTCCTGTAGTTAGACACCTTGCAGCAAGTAAACCACATACATATTTGAATGGAGTTAAAGAAAAAAATTTGATGACAGTGTTTGAAGAAATAATGCAGTTTAGACTAATTACATAACGGAACACAATTGATAATTTAACAGATAGCACCATGTTAGAAAAGAAGTGTTGCACATGGATTTACAAATTAAATTTTGTGTCTGAATCCAGCTAACTTCTGTGAGAACCTGAAGAAACTGCGTTTGGAAGATAACTTCATAGTTAAATCCATCAGCCCCACACTGTTCAACAGGGTGAGTCCACGTAATGTTTCTCTTCATCCCTGTCTTCATTTCATCATCCTATTTCTCTTTTCTCTCAGTATCCATTATTCATCCAGATCTCATCTGTCTTACTTTCAAGACTCCAACTGACATGTGCTGACAGCTAACTCAATATTATTTGGCAGTATATTTGTGCCAGATCTGATGGTATTGGAGGAGTAAATGTTGATACCAATTATCTATGACAGAAAGTACTGTCTAATAGTACAGACACACAGTTATATTATTTTCTTCATTCGTGTGTGTGTGTGTGTGTGTGTGTGTGTGTATGTGTGTATGTATACGTGTGTGTACGTGTGTTTTACTTTCTGTTTCTTTGCTGTGTTTCAGTTTGGTGGTCCAGAGGGGGAGTGGTTCCAGAAATTGACAGCACGGTTCTGCAGTCACCAGTCTTGGGCTTTGGACCAGATCAAAAGCAGACAGAGGAAAGATCCACGCTTCAACTCATTCATTCAGGTACTATACACACATTCCAGACACACTCATGCACACACAAAACTGAACTGGGTTTAAAAAAAGAATCTTGAAGGTTACACAGAAAGACACACATGGATGAACTCACAGATGCATGCTACGCTAGAAGACACATGAATGCTTGCCAGCAGACTGATCCATACTTATACATTTATTCTGACTCTGTACATGTGTGTGCGTGTGTGCATGTCTCTGTGTGTGTGTGTATGTGTGTATCCCAGGAGGCAGAGAGTAAGCCCCAGTGCCGCAGGCTGCAGCTGAAGGACATTATT
Source organism: Lucifuga dentata (assembly GCA_014773175.1). Lineage (NCBI taxonomy): Eukaryota > Metazoa > Chordata > Actinopteri > Ophidiiformes > Bythitidae > Lucifuga > Lucifuga dentata. Next base: position 335,828 of record VXCM01001643.1, read on the forward strand.
CCTATAGAGATGCAGAGGCTTACCAAGTACCCATTGCTGCTGGAGAATATTGCCAAGAGCACAGGTGTGTGTGTCTGTGTGGTTTGCAATCATGACTGTCTTGACTCATTTTTGCATGGAGTATGTATGTCAATATGCTCCCAGCATGTCAACATAGTGGGTTTCCCTGAAGACCAGGTAACACTTTATGTAGATCATTAAAAAGTAAAACTCTCATTTTCCTTGTTTGTTAAATGGCAGAGGTAGATTGGTTGGTAGCACTGATTGCAATGGAAAGTAAACGGATGTGCATTAAAAATAAAAAAAAATTAAAAAAGAGATCACGATAACTTACACTGGTTGTATCTTTTTGCATCTGTTACATCCTGTCTATCTGTTTGCAACAGAGCATGCGCATGTGCGGACTGATCTGAAAATGCTTCCTGTTGTCAGTTCTTCACTACAGCACTTGAATACACCACTAGGAAGCATTTTCAGATCACTCCATGCTTTTTTTTGCGCTTAAGCACTAAAATTACATAGCTTTGAAAAAAAACCTGAATACATGTCTTATTCGTGATGATGGATTATCTAATCCAAGAATGTTTCAAGTATCAACAAATTGATTTTAATAGCGTACCAGAATGAACTGAAGCCAATGAAGGTCTGGAAGGTAGGGGGAAAAAAAATGTTTAATACAATGTTCCAGTAGTATGCTTTGGGAAATGATTGTCAGTAACGTTACGTGTATGAAAATTGAATATATTAGGCTCAAACATGCAAAATGGCTGGTATGGTCCTTTAAGGCCCCAGTATGCTTCAGTAGACATAAGATGAAACAATGAAAGAGCATAGCATTGAGCACTTCATGAACACAGCACAGTTCCTCAAGAACTGGATTCTTTTTAACACCACTCCGTGCCAGTTTGGGATGCAGAATGTTCACAAGTCGTCTGTTACCAGAGGTGACTGTGAAAGAGGCTTACAATCAAAGGAGAGAGGAGAACGGGCAGGGCAAGTATCAGAATCAAAATTAGAAAAGACAAAAGATCGTCTTATGGGGTCACAAACAACAGAGCCTGAACCACTGCTTGTAGAGCCTTGCATCGTTTTCCGTTTTAAGTTCTATTTCACACGAATTGGACTGGGACCTTAAATTGCTAATATAAAACAGAGGATCATCCACCAATAACAAACGTGGTGTTTATGTACATTTCATAATCATGAGCTATATTTTTTTATTGTTAGCAAGAGCAGCACATGGAAGGCTTACCGCTCAAAAACTTTTATTACATTACTCAGGCAGGCATAACATGAACGGATTTCAGCTAATAAGCCATCATCAGCGTACACTGAGGATGGCTTATTTCTATTTTGTTTTTATTACAGGCAAGTTTGTATAATAATCATTGTGTTTGTTTTCCTTCAGTGTAGTTTTGAGGTCAAAATTTACATTGTTAAATCTACAATGCTTATGTGATTCTAAAATCTATATCTAACAATATTTCCACCTCTAACTCCAGCGCACAAGGAAAACATGTGAAAATCGATTACTGTCCCTCCCAGCTTCTTGTTTACAGTCATGATTTATGGCTTTTGTTTGGGCTCCGCTTTGAAAGCTGTGTTTTCTTCAACTGTTTTCTGTCTCACCACAGAGGACCCAGTGGAGAAGGAGAGCATCCAACAGAGCGCAGAGTGCTGCAGAAAAATCCTCAACCATGTCAACGAGGAGGTCAAAATGATGGAGAACCTACTGGTGAGGAACAGACCATCCATCACTCAACACACTGTGCTCATGTAGTAATTTAGTGCCAGTTGGAGTCTGCTAAATTCATTTTGAGACCTCTGAAGGTCTCTGGTTGTTATGCTACTTCAGGATGCAGCTGGGCTGACAGTCCTCTGTCTGTTTGCAGACTCTGAGGGACTACCAGCGCAGATTGGACACATCAGGGCTCAAACCCAGTAATGAGCTGTATACTGAATACAGGGTAAGGTTCTTTGGGTAAAGTTTTGTTTATTTGTCACATGCTCACATTCTTTATTGCACCACACAGATTTTACAGATATTTTTGTTGCAAGGAATTTCTCATTATTCTCCCTCTGTTTCCCAGAATATCGACCTGACTCAGAAGAAGATGATTTATGAAGGCCCTCTGACTTGGAGAGTCACCAAGGAGAAAGCTATTGGTAATTACATGCTTGTGTCCATCAGGCACGCTGGGAAAAAGTGATACTTTGGATCCACTTTTTAAAATTACAGTAATTTTTCGGTGTGTACTTACAGACTGTGATTATCTGTGTCCTACATTTTTAAAAGAATTGCAGAAGCAAGGATATATGTTTTATAGACATTTCACATTTTCCAAAAACACTTTTTCAACAGTGATTAAAGGAAACTGAACCATTCATTTGGCAAACCTTGTCCAGGTCACTTCCGTGTTTACTCTTTGTTTATTCTAAATTTATTTTGATATGTAACAGTGGAAAAAATCCACTTTGAGCAAGGGTACATTTTTGCTAAGCAAGGATTTTTTTTTTGACTTTTCTTGTTCTTCCTTCATAAATTTTACATCAAAATTTGTGAGAAAGTCTCTGGCTATTCCCCCTGTCAATTTTAATATCCAAAACTTTTTTCCCTGTCACTTTGTTTTTTGTCTCTGCTCTTTCCCTTCCTGTCCTTTGCTATCTTTCCCACTGCTCTCTCCCACTTTCTCTCTTTTCTGCCTCTCAGAGGTGCAGTGTGTGTTGCTGGGAGATCTGCTGGTGCTCCTACAGAAGCAGGATGACAAGATGGTCCTCAAGTGTCAGAGCAAGAGTAACATCGCAGTGCAGGAAGGAAAGCAGATGCTGAGCCCCATCATCAAGCTGGACTCGGTCTTCCTTCGCGAGGTGGCCACAGGTTAGCCACATCTCCCAAATACAGGTCACCATTCTTGTGAGATTGGTTAACAAATTGAACGTATGTTCTCTCCTGTTTGGTAGATCACAAAGCCTTTTACGTGATCTTTACGTGGGACAGTGGAGCTCAGATCTACGAATTAGTGGCCCAGTCTGTTGGAGAGAGGAAAATGTGAGTGTGTGAGAGGAAGATTAAGACTGTTCATGTTTTTGTTTTAGTGGGAGAAATTGCAAGTGGATTTGTGTGTGTTGTAGCTGGACAGGTGTCATTAAGTCAGCAGTGGACAATCTGAAAAAGAGTGGAGCACCCATGAGGTTGGTGCTGCCTCCTGGAGGCGGAGGAACCCCGTTCAGTCCCACAGCGTAAGTCTGTGTGTGTTTTTCAGCTGAAAGAGCGCGAGAGACATTCATTTTTTTCCAAGGTTCACTTGTGTCAAAATAACTCAAAGCGTTTGTCATTTTCTCTCTGACAGTCTGACTTCCCCTTTGAGTGCGACAGAGAATGGTGGTTTGAAAAGCAGCAGCGGTGAGACCTTAATACGTTATCAGCTGAACATTCCTGAGTATGAACAGCACAAATTTGTTCTTTTAATGCTTTTGTAAAGACTTGAGCACCCTGTGTCTAACTGTAGATCGAGATAAGGACAGCTTGACAGATGAGAAGTCTTCAGACCCCCGACACTCACTGATTGATTTCCTGTCAGACAAAGGCTTTGACCTGATAGGCCACTCAAACAGTGATCAGGAGAAAGTAGCCAACAGTGCACTGGATGATGGTGAATATGGACAGTCCTCCTTTATTTCTCATCTTTCCATTCTTTGATAATAACCAGCATTTCTTTCTTATGAAACTACTAATTGTGTCTCTTCTTGTTAGTCGTTTCCCTGAAAAGGCTACTGGTCAGCAGCATCACTTTATCAGAAGACTCACAGACAGATGAAGAAAATGGAGACGAGCAATCAGAGAAGCAAGAAGCAGATAACTGTCAGTCAACAGGTATGCTTGTATGTGTTGTACTGTAACAAAACACAGCTGACAACAGGCAGATCTAAATTCAGTCTTCCCATCCACAGAAGAAAGTCAGACCGCAGACAGAGTGGAGGAGGACGATGAGAGCAAAAGTGGGGGAGAAGATGTGGGGAAAATGGCAGAGGAGAGAAACATCAGTGCTCCCCTGGTGTTGTCGCAAGAGAGGATGGAGGAAGTATGCAGAAGGCTCCACAGTCTGGAGGAACAGATAAAGAGACTACAGGTGAGAGGGAAGAACACACATACACACAGACAGACAGAGAGAGAGAGAGAGATGAGAATATCGAGAAGAAAACAGTAAGACAGCAGGTATGATGGGAGCAGATAAAGATGAGAGACATAACAAAAACCAGAGCTGACTGCAAAGAGAAGCAGAGGCAGGAATCAAGGATTTCACAGAGGATAACTTAAGTAAGGAGCAAAGCTGTGGTATACTTTGGACAGACGGGGCCAAAATGGCACAAAAGAGAAACTAGAGAATAGAAAACCATTTAACTACTGCTGTTATTGCCTGGCTGAAAATTGCCTTTTGAAATTGGACTTCTCTGAAAATGGCTATTATGTCCAGCACTTGCAATGGGATGTGTCAGAGAAACAGCGAGGGAGAGACGAAGAGAGGATGTTAAGAGGAGGAGGTTGAAGTGTGTGTNGTGTGTGTGTGTGTGTGTGTGTGTGTGTGTGTGTGTGTGTGTGTGTGTGTGTGTGGAGAGTGCAGATACGTGCATGTGTCTGTCCTCTGGTTTCTATATATACAGATATTGATTTTGTTGCAGACTGTGGAGGAGGAGCACCACAGGCTGCAGGAGGCCCTTTCTAAGTTCTCACTGGAGGGAGGTNTGTGGAGGAGGAGCACCACAGGCTGCAGGAGGCCCTTTCTAAGTTCTCACTGGAGGGAGGTAACTTCCAGTAAGACACCATCATGCCACCTGCTGGGCAAAAGGTGAGACAACTGAACCAGCTATCGAAAGAGATCACACAAAGTCAACTGTAGAAGATGTGCCTCCAGCAATCTGCCTGTTGCTAGAATGACATAACTCAAGTATTTCAAGTGTGATTATCATCAGCTTTACATATTTTTCTCGCTCATTTACACTTTTCCCTCTCCATCTGCTTAGATTACTGGAGTGCAGGAGTGACTTGCATTGCAAAGGTTTTCCTGGGAATTCCTTAACCCTCATAAGTCAAGCCTGAACCCTTGCTGCATTCTGCATTTGTGTCACAGCTGGTTGAACCAAGCAGGACATTTTCTGCCAGACAGAGAGGGGAGGGCTTGTGCACAGTGCAGTGGTTCAGTGATGCAACATGGGAGGTGTGTGCATGTGTACATGTCTGTTTGTGTGCATACTTAGTAGAGAGATAGACAAAAAAAAAAAAAAATANTTTTTTTTTTTTTGTTTGTTTTGTTTTTTTTTTTGCAGAGAGGTGCCAAAAAACTGAGCAATATTTTGCTGTGACAGAGATGCTGCCTAACAAAATGTAGTTCTTGCGATCTGCTGTAACACACATACGCACACCAGTGATGTGCATACTAGAAAACCTACTTACTTTATTGCCAAAAACAGATGTACAGTAAAGAAAAGTCCTATATTCAGATGCCACCTTGGCTGTACTAGTTTGGAGCCGTAAAAGGCCAATGTAGCATTTTAAGATGTATTGAAATACTACTGCTGATATATTGTGTTACTTATAGTTTATGCCAAAGTACAACAGAAATGCACTTTTTTCTTATCAAAACCAATTGAATCCATAAAGATTTGCAATGCTGTCTCTGCAACATGTATTACTGTTAATCTCTATTTAGTACCGTGTTTGAACAACTATTCTTTACTATTGAAAAACATGCGTGAAAAAGTGTGTGTATGTGTGTTACAAAATTGTACTTAAGGAAGAATTTGGTTGGAAGAACCTTACTGTAATTAGCTCACATAGAAACATTTATAAATGGTCGCACTATAGCTAATCATGTTGTCAAGATTGGAGACTTGTTTGTATTTACTGCTTTTATTTATTCCTCTGGGGCCCGTTAGGTCAGCGAGCTGCCTCAGCTGAGTGAAGCTGTTACAACACTGGGCCGAAAAGATAACGTCTGTGTGTGTGTGTGTGTGTGTGTGGAGAGAAGAGTAAAGAAGGCAAACCTAGAATGTGGAATAGATGATAAGGTGAACGGTGATAGAGTGGTCTAGTAATGTTGCTTTGGTTTGTTTAAAGCCAGTTTTATTGATGTACAACTAGATGGCCATTGGAAAATGTGTTGAAAATGACATTGGGATATGCACTCGGTGTACTGAAAAGAAAAGAAAAATACACATACACACACACACACACACACACAATCACAATCAAACTTAAGGCCCAGTGCTACCGAAAGAGATCGGTCAGTGCCAGAATCTTTCTGCAGGCAAGTTTGATTGTAATCTCTGCAGTTCCAACTTCCCCAGATATTGCTTACAGTTTTGATCCAATAGAGGCTAGGATAGGGTTTTGAATTGTATAATAAGATGTTAGATACATGTGTTAAAATCAAGGATTCTATTCTTCACTGGCAGCATATTTGTATCAGAATTGGACTCTGGAGTTGACTGTACAGTTATCATGGTGATATAGTTTCTGAGTAATGCTAAACTGTGGCTGTGCACACAGGACCAATGACAAGCACACAGGACCAACGACAAGCAACGACAAGCTGTAATATTCTTAATGGCACAAGTCTCGTGTAAATTAGCACATTACTTATTGCTGATGCGAGAGTGATAGCTCACTAGTGCAGCCTGCAGTCAGCAGCCTTGACCAGCTGCTTTTCCTCTGTCCTTATTCCATTATGTGGCTACTTAAGTGAGGGGATGCAAAAACTCACAGAAGGATGAATGGGTTGTTCTTGAAATATACCCATTTTCAATATTATAGCTTAGGTATGAATGTAAAAATGAAGACCAAGATGAAGAATGTTAGATATTATGACTTGTAACCCAAACAGAATCTGTAGACCCTCTGATTACTGGCATAAAGAAGAAGCTCTATCCAGATTTTCATCAACTCCACATCAAAGAATCTGTTTAGGCTTGTATGAGACCGAGTGAGGGTGACTGCAACAAACGGAAGTGTCCTGATCTGGGTGGAGGACTGGAGACGTAGCACACTGAACACCTCTGGTACTAAACTGAACACGAGATCTGTTCCAAACCAATGGAGCCTGATAAGGACACTGAGGAAACATTGAAGGTTGAGAGGAAAACTGCAGACTCATTCGGACATCACTCTTACAGTACTGTAATCCTGATTGCTTCTTCATATGCTTTGTCATCATTGTTGCCATAAAGAAAAGTCCCCTTTGACCCTGCTCAACCTCAGTATGAAATTATTCAAATAGTTGTGCCATTAGTCACTCAAGTGTCACAAATTATTGAATGATATGTTTCTGTTAGAACATTACTGCCATCTCTCAACTTTCCTCTTATTTATTCTTGATTCTCAATCACTTTCACCTTTTGTTTTATCTAGATCCCATCTTCCTCGTAAAAGCTGTACATAAATGTTATGTCATAGGAAAAATAGCAGTGAACTGTTAATAGCCTATAAGGCCCCCTCTCACTTTCTCTTAACGTGTTTAATAAGCTTATTACCTGCATAAACATCACTTCTTATGTTTGCATGACCACATTTCCTTTGGCACACTTGATATATGATGTGTATTTCATTTGTTTTGCTTAAACAGGTCAGGGGGGTTTTGTTATATTTTTTTCTTTTGTTGTAATTTTTTACTATGCAGTAAGGGGAGAGAGATGAGACTTGTCTGTAACTTATCTATGCATGAGTACATTGAACAGTTATGCAAATTTGATAACAATGGCACATTATTAAACTGAAATCTCACTTTATGCTACATTTAAAGTACAAAATGATTAACTCAGAGATTTATCACTTTTTAACAGCAGGTGAACCGCAGTTAACACTTCCAGTACTACACTTCAATGAATGACTACTACAGGCACTTCTCACTCTCTCCTCCAGATGCTTTTCCTCAAGTATCTTATACACAAATACCTAGATGTATAGAAAATGTATTTATAGAGTGGTGCCTTGTTCTGATGATCAAACTGATTTCTTTATAAAGGACGTTCAAGTCTACAAATTCAGTTTTTTGGGAGGGGGGCCTGTCTTTCAAAGACACCATGAAATTGATGCTGGAGAGAAAGATGAAGACCAATTGACTGATGCAAGCAATGAAAAGTCATCACAGGTTTCTAATTGAGATGTATTTCCAGGTTGGGATGTATTTATATGGTGATTTAACCTGGTCTCAGGAGTAACCTACACACCCTCTTCCATGCTGTAGTCTGCCACTCAGTGCCTTGTATAGAAAAGGCATGATCCTTGTCATACAGGCCATCATGTATATCTATAAACGATGAATATGCAAGAACTATACTGTGTATTTTGGGTTTTGATTTCATTGTGTAAGAGGCTTTTTAATGATGTATACTTAAGAAAACATGTGGTACGTTCTTTTTTTTTTTAATTCCATTTTGTAAATAAATGGGGTAAATAAATTTCTGTTTTGTCATTTTATATGCTGTAGGTTCTAACAATTGATTTGGGGTTTAATTAGATTTGAGGTTACATATGAAGAGAGTTTAAAGAATTTGTATGGTAGAAGCAGAAGTAGGTGTACTATGACCTGTGTTGGTTTCATGAATTAAATCATGTGTTCCTGCATCTTTTAAAAATAAAGACAAATTTAAAGAGCATCACAGGTCCATACTGATATAACAACTATTCCTAATATTCTGTGTTTCACATAATAATGACATATTTTCTAAATGCATTAGACACAGAAGTAAATTAAACTAAATTAACTAAATTTCCTTTTAAGCAAATGTGAGACTGGTGGAATTCATTCAAGCGTATATCCTGACAGAAAAACAGGATGCCAGTGTGTCATTACAGCAGCACTTAAGACTGTCATCAGCATCGTGTGAAGAACATTACCATTACAGTATTTTTTTTAGTTTTATTCTTACTTCTGGATTGCACATTTTGAAGAGGATGGGGCCAATTACAATCTTTGTCATTTGCACTTCTGTTGGTGAGTTAGGCCATTTTCTTTTAAGATAAAATGATATTTAAAAATTAATCTGTTTTAAGTAAAACGTGTAGACTCAATCATGTTCTTGGTTTTGTGGATATGATGCATTTGTACATAACATGTACACATACAGTATATGTATCCTTTTTTAGCTCTTAAGTTTGGTCCACTGAACCACATATCCTGTCAGATGGGTGTGATAATGATCTGTGTTTTGCTCTATTAATTTGGTTCCTTATACTGTCCATTTGCATGTTTTAATTGCTCAGCTTTTACGCTGCAAGTCCACCTGAAATAAAGGTTATGTTATTACAATCTAGGTGTTCATCATGAAAACAAAATAATTTCACAAATATGACAATGGAGGCACATAAACAACACATAATAACTGTTGGTTGTTCCACAGTGGTCTTTGCTCAAGCTGAGGTGACTTTAGAGGCAGACATGCCCTCTCTCAGCGTTCCAGTCTCTGAAAGAGCCATCTTGAAGTGCTGCTATAATATCATCGATGGGGAAGATTTGAGCTTTATATGGATCAAACGCATTCATGCTAAGAATATTACCATGAGACGCCAGAAGGTGAATGCTGCAGTTGCTGTGACTTCAGGGCCGAAAGTGAGTCCTACTGGGGGCCAGTGTGGGATCCTAACCTTCAGTTTAGTTCAGCTGAAGGACTCTGGGATGTACTACTGTGTTCTCAATGGCAGTTCCATCAAGCTCTTCACACATGGCACTTACCTGCAGGTCTACAGTGAGTGTGTGTTTGTATCGAAGCACTTCTAACATCTCATAAGCCATAAATCCTGTTAACCTAAGTCTAAGCATCTGTATACATTGAAATTACACTCTGCGTCATAATCTCATTATATTCAGATGGCAAGTGTGAAAATGGACAATGATCTGTAAAGTCTTTTAAAGATTGTGTGAGGTAACATGCATTACAGTGCCATTACCTTTACATAACAATATAAGTAGTTGTTTACTCATTTCACATATTTAGACTAAACAGTACAGTTATATAATGAGAAGATCAATTTCATAATAAATCACAAGCTAAGTCTATTACTGTAAGTGATTAAACAGTCTTTTAATACACTCCAGCTTCTTTTAAATGTACACATTCTGAGTTGCAGCACCAACAGGTACTGTATGTGCTTTTAATAAATTAATAGTTAAAGATGTAACTTTTGTTTTGTTTGACACCCCCCAACCCTTTCTGTATGCCTAGAGAGACTGGAGAAGACAATAAACCTCACTGAACACACCAAAAACAATATCCTGATAGTGGAGGGGATCTTACTGTTGCTGTGTGCCTTCTTACCATCTACCTCCCTTCTGTGCAAGGTCATATTATTAGTAAAGTTTTTACCGTACACAGATCCATCTACTATACCTTGATTCAAAGCATTTTTTGTTCAAGATATGGTTGATTTCTAAAATGTATCAATAGTGGTAATACCTTCACTCATGTCAACACATCACAAATGAATGTAGACCTTATGAAAGCTTTAGTTTGACTGTTTTAATCACATACTGCCAGAAGTTTCTCAATAGATTTTTCCCCTAAATGTTTCTTGTCTTTCCTTTGTCAGAAGTTGCACCATTTCACAGCTTTACTAACTTCTGTTTTTCTCTCCCAGTCAAGGAAACTGAATGAAGTGGAGAAGAAAAAGATGAAGAAGGAAGAAGAAAATATATATCAGGTGAACTTTAAATGAAATCACATCCTCTCTGAGTCAATGACCCTATTTTTCTTCCATAATGTTGTACTACCAATTGAGCAATAAGAGGAATAGGTAGGGCCATATCATTTTCTGAAAACGGGAACAGAAAGATAAACATAAAGATATAAGATAAGTTATCTTCTACTACTATTAATCAGTTTAATATGTGTGTTATTGTTTTTGTGGGTATGTTTAATTGATTTCCATCTCCCTTATTCACCAGGGGTTAAATCTGGATGACTGTGGCAACACATATGATCAGATTGGACACACCCATATGCAGGATGTTTATGAGGATGTGGAAAACATGATGGAGGAAGAGATTGAGTTGGAGAAACCTTGAAGGGAAGGGGAGATGCAGAGATAAAGGGAGAGAAAAGGAGACAGCCTTGAGTGTATTTTGAGAGCTGAAGTTTGAGAGAAATTATAGCTATCTGACATGCTAATCTGACATTGTATCCTTGGCTGTTTGAGAATTTTGTACATAATATTCAGTAGAAGTTTAGAGTGGCTTTAGAATCCAGCAACATTATTATTTCTTGCAATTTAGCCAACAAATACTTCCTATCCTTTGTGCAATAAATGCAAAAATGTTCAAAAAATAAATGATAAAAAAACGACTCCCCTTTTATGTCACAATTAATTTATGTGATCAAGTTGTGAAAACATTATATCATACAACAACATACCAGCTTTCTGTCTGTATTGCATTAAACTTTGCATAAATCTCTTCCCCATAAGAGGACGCGTCTACGTGCAGCCAATGGCAACGGGGTGGGACGTTGTTGACTTTAGAGCTTCGTGATTGGCTACCCGATTCTAGCCTCGTCATTTATTGGCTGCCTTCTTGGCATGGACGGAATCTCGATGCTTCTAGGCAGGTATGTAGGAGAGACGTGAAAGGCAATACGTAAACAGAGCCGACAAAGATGGCGTCGAGCAACAAGACTGGTGGAAGTAGTAGATTCGAGAAAAGTGTTAATGGAAGACGGTCGTCTAAACACAAAGAGGGCCCTGTGGGTGAGTTTTCCGTGTCCTGTGATTCTCGTCACAGCTGTTAATTTCCCCTTTTGATGTTCATTGCTGTGACCCCCGTTAGCTTTCGTTAGCAGCTACGCTAGCTGGCCTCAAGCAGCCCGGTTGAAGAAGTCAGACTTAAGCCGCTGGGTGTCCCTCAGCTGCTTTGCTCTTATTTTCCTACGTGACATCAACACGAGGAGACACTAATGAATGTAATCTAGACTGTTTCAAAACGCTGCTCTCATGTCCACCAGCATCCCTTGTTTTTTACATTTAGCACTCTAGATAACAGTCCGCCGTTAGTTGTAGCAGTGGTAGTAAAATAATCCCTGTAGTGGACTCTAACTACAGTTGTGTACACCGTTACGAAATCCATCCTGTAACAATACTCAATATTTTACGTCCTGTGTCCCTATTCTCAGCTGCTGACACTGATAGGACACACCTGAAACAGAAGGGGGGGAGGGAGTATAGACCAGCCTCATGGTGTGATATCTGTAGTGGTATTACGCTTAAATCGATGAGTTGAATTGCTCGGGTGACTGGTTTCGTCTTTGTGACGTGAAATTAGGCTGACACTAATGCAGTCCGTGGAGGGTGGAATATTTAAAAGATGCTGCAGGCATTGTGGATCTCCTGTGAATTTAGCAGCCTCCCTCTTAATTTATCCTCTCTAGGCCACTTTATTTATACAGCACTTTTCAAAATAAAGTTACAAAGGTCTTTATTAAGTATAGACATGCAGAATACAATACATTTAGGCAAATAGGCACAGTAAAAAAGGTAAATGAATAAAGAATGACTTGCTCACCTCAGGAAGGTTTGAAAATTGGTGTGCCTGTTATTAAAGGCTCGATTACCTTTGTGACCTTGGAATTACCACAAGAAAAGCATGTGAGGATCTCCAGGGTCGAGGAGGGATGTGGGGGATTGAAAGCTCTGAGATGTAACTTGGAACAAGGCGTTTTCAAGGTTTAAATGTTATCAGTAAAGTTTAAACTCTGTTCTAAAAGTAACTGGGAGCCAATACAAAGGATACAAGGGTTGGTGAAAAATGATCACATTACCCAGTAAAAAATTCTGGCATCTGATTTTTGGACAAGCTGCAGGCAGGAGAGAGATTAATTGTTAATCCCTGTGAATGAATTACAAAAATAAATGACCTTAGAAATGTTTCTGCTAGGAAATAGGACAGAACCACCCATTTAATGTTCCTCTACGATGACATTGAAGAATAACATTCAAACTATCACTACTTTAAGAATATGTCCTTAGACTTGTCATGAGCATGGTAATATGCCATACATTGTTCTTTTGTTATAGCATTATAATTGTAGTAACTCCTTTATAGTTGTCTATTCGTGAACTGAGTCTTTTACAGTAGCCTTAGGCAGATTTTGAAGATCAGAAATTGAGTCATTTGATTTCTGACACGTTCAAGGAGGTTGCCAACATAACCAGTTTATGCTTCTGATCAAATTTGAAGTTTATAGGTTTGATTTACAGGCTGTTTGATGAAAGACACCGCAGAGTAATGCTGAAGGGAAGCCTGACGTGTTCTTTGTGGCGGGGGAGGGATGCTCATTGTTGCTAGTTTCCTGTTGTTCAGTTTGGTCTTGTGTGAGTGAGGGTAATCTTTCTGAGGCAGGGGTCAGCCTGCTGGCCCTAAACTTGACGCTGCAAACCCCCTGCTGCTCACACTTCCACTTGCCTGCTCACAGTTTGCTATTTTTACAGCATGCTTCCTACAGAGACGTGACCTTTGTTTGGCATTACATATGTAGCAAAGTTGGAAAAGACGGCCAGATACAACGTGTTTTTGAAAACGTAATGGTTCAAAAGCCAAACTGAAAAGTACTGTTTAGTGAAAACATAAGACAGATGTTCAGACACAAACGCAGACAATGTGGATATTGTTTGTTTTTTTTCACAGTTCCACTTGAAGGATCCCCTGGTTTTTACATTTCCTAAGAATGGACCTGTTTAGGCTCAGTAAAGAAAAATACAAGTTAGAAAAGATGTAGACAAGATCAGCCAATCTCATTATGCTGACATTAAGGAGTAGTTTGATGTCAGCAATGGACTACTGCAACTGGAACATCTACTGGTGCTGGATTTTCTTAGCAGAAGTGTTGAATTTCAAGGCAGAAATGTGGCCAAGCAGGATTTCTGTTGTCATCCCCCACCCCTCCAGTCAAAATGACAGTTCACTGATTCTGCTCATCTTTTTTTGTACTTACCGAAGATTCGCCAGTTCAAGCCTTGGACTGGCAGGAGAAATCAGGGTTGGGGAAGTGAATGAGCAGCGTCTGTCCCTCCCTCATTATCACCACTGAGGTGCCCTTGAGCAAGGCATGTAATCCCCAAATGCTCCAGCGGAGCTGCTCAGTGGTCAGCAGAGAAGTCTGTGGTTGTTCTGGGCAGCTTCCAGGTGTGAATGTATGTGTGAGTGTGAGTGAGAGTGAGCAGGGCATTCCTACAAAAGAGCATTCAGTGCTCAGTGAACTACTCCTATATAAATAAAGGTTTAAAAAAAAAAGTTCAACAGTGTTTCGAACATGTAAATTCACAAGCCAATGTAGGTTATAGGGTGTCCCAGCTCCAAGTATGTTCCATTAACAAAGACAACAGTTGAAACCCAACATGTTCATGACTTCCCTAGGGGTGTGTGTTGTCTCAGTGAGACTGTGTTTGTGTTTCTATTCTATAAATGTGTGAGGGATCAAGTCTCCATTCCTATGAGTGTGTTGTGTGTAACCCACCAGCTATTTCCTCCCTGACATAGATGTTAAGAGTATTTACACCCACTTTTTTTGTTTGCACAGGTTCTCCATTTATTGCAAATACAACTGTTTCTCCACACTTGGCACATAAAATAATTTAGCTGAATAAAACACTTGCAGATCTATATGTTCAAGGGTTCTACATTAGTATTATACGAGACTCAGATATCTAAGAGGTACTGTAATTTATGTTTTTGGTATTCCAAGTCTGGCTGCTTTTCAAAAGCAAAGATCTCAAAAAAGTAAAACGACCCATGCCGCCTGCCAACAGTGACACACTCAGAGCAGATGCTTATGGGTAAAGGCTCCATTCACTCCCACTCAAAATAATGGTTTTTAATGCCTGTACCAAGGGATACTCAGCAGGGAAATTTTTATTTTCATTTATGCATTATTCATGCAGGAAAGTTTAGTGTAGGGTCTGTTTTGCAAGGGAAAAGTGTCCAATGTAAAGTAACAGACACACAAATCAGATGCAAAACTTGAAAGTCGTCTATACTTTAACAGAAGGTCATACTTGGCTGCTGTCTGTTGCAGATTAGAGTCAGTTACTAAAAGAGGTGCAGGACTCCTGCCTGGGTGAGTTTAATGTAATGATTAATTATGCAATAAATACTCGATTAATCTAATAGTCAATCGACTGACGATTGCTGGCAGTTTTGATAAATGAATCATTGTTTAAGTCAAATTCAAGTAAGCTAATAACTGCTGCTTTCTTTCTCTTCGTGCCTCTACCGCTGTCTGTTTGCATGTGATCTGCTTACTAGGTTGAAGGTTGCAGGGAGTTGGAAGCTGAACAGCCAATGACAAACAGCCCACTGTCACAAGGAGAAAGTTAACTGGGTTGAGGTTGCCCGTTGCCTCCCCGCCCAGATAAAAGAAGCAAAGGAATAACAAGCAGAGAGGAAAGTGAAGGACAACATGTTATCTCTGAGGATTGGTTATGACGGGCTGACATAAATGACATAAACACGGGAGGACAGGGGAAGAGCCACCATGTACAAGACGAGGGAGCGATAGGAAAAAAGCAGTATCCGGACCCCATCTCTTCCTTTCCGTTACCCCTCCCTCCCCTTTCTCTCACTCTCTCTTTCTTTTCCTCCATGCTGTCATTGCTGTCGTGGAAGAGAGGACACAGACAAGGACAGAGCCTTGAACTCAGATGCTGGTAAACACTTTACATTTACTCTTACAGCTTTACAGTAGTCAGTCCATGCCATGAACTTTTGCTATGCGAGCAGCCTGCTGCAAACTTTACACACACACACACACACACACACACACACACACACACACACACACTGTTTATGGGCCCTGCAGGAATCATTGTATGTCTGTAATACTGCTGGTGTTGGTTGTACATGACTTATTAATGCCAACTATCATTCATTTTAATGTGTACAGACCAGCTTCATGTTAATGGCAGCAGCGGGCTCGTAGCGACCACTTGTGTCATTAACGTAGGAAGGGATGATGATGGAGAAACACGTTGCTGTGTACTGACCTACCTAGAAGGCAGCCTTATCATCATCTGAACAGATAGGAGAGCATTTGGAAACCCAGGAAAGCGGAGGTGATAAGGCTGGCAGGTGAGTCGTGTTTTTTCCCTCCTTCCACTCCCACAGACACGCCTGCTGGCATTTGCCCTGCTTTCACCGTCATAAAGCTTTATTGTTTCACAGTTTGAGACTTTTTATTAGGCTGTGTCAAGCAAAGGTGACGTCATTCTTTAGCTGGGGCGTGCTTGAACTCTCGGCGAGCTTATGAGGGCTGCTTTGCTGGACTGCTCTCAGTGATATGCTTTGATTTCATCGTCATTAAGCAAGATTTAGCGCAGCTTCTGCTGATCCAGGGGTTCATGAAGGTTATACCAAACATATTCCAATATAAGACCTATTTGCTCGCCCTTGAGACCCCCCCCCCCCCCNCCACTGGTGCTGCAACATAGGATTTGGGTGAATACTTGACCAAAGCAGTCCTGCCAATGTGATTGTGAATGCCAGATGCACTTGTATTTATAGAAGTTCTTTGGTGCGTCTTCTGGTGTTTCCAG
This sequence comes from Lucifuga dentata, assembly GCA_014773175.1. Classification (NCBI taxonomy): domain Eukaryota; kingdom Metazoa; phylum Chordata; class Actinopteri; order Ophidiiformes; family Bythitidae; genus Lucifuga; species Lucifuga dentata. Next base: position 352,398 of record VXCM01001643.1, read on the forward strand.
TTTGACGTAACGAGTTGAGTCGTTGTACATTAAGCAACCGTTTCCATGTTCAGTCTGTGTAATCCATCACTTCTTGGCCAAATCCTGAGATTAAGCAAGATTCAGATGGACCAAGAATCCTAGACATGCTGACATGAAGCATGCAGTTAAGACTGACTTCCCTGATCTTTACGCTTTTGGTTTGAATGTTTGTTTCGGTGAAATAGTATCTGACTTATTCACTTTCGCTCATTTTTTTGTGCCTCCTTTCTTCACCCATGCAAAACCTCGACACTCTCTGAGGCTTCGTGAAGGTGACATCCAGCCAAAAAAACAGAATCTCTGCTTAAGATGTACACCAGGGATACGGACAGTTATAATGTCATCTAGAGACAAAGAGCGAGGGCTAGAACTGCTTTACCAGGTTATAGAAACATTTGCTGATTCACAACTACAAAATCTCAAACTCAAATTCATATGAAAGCGATTTGACTGTGACTGGCTCTTATCGATATGCCCAAAAACATTGGAAAAGCACAATGTATATATTGTTTTATTATGAATTTTGTTTTAAAGTCATGAGATAAGCTCATATCAGATGGTATATTTGTTTCACATGGTTGAATCGATGTGAAATTAGGCCCGAGGCTGCTTTACTAATCTTTTTAAGAATAAAGAGGAACTTTATATTGTAATGGAAAAATTTATCCCAAGTGCAGCGCTGCTTTGACTCTGTCCGTCTTTATACCTGTTAGTCAAAGAATGCCTCCAAAATTCACACATTCACCATTGAACCTTGACTGCAGCATCACACACAAACACATGCAGAAATTCCTCTTTGCAGATCATTCAAAGTATGAGGGTTTAATTACGGTGTATTCAAAGGTTATGACGGAAATGAACAGGGGTGGCATTAATTGCACAGCGGGGATGGCAAGAAGTCCATAAGTCATATTTCTGAGAGTGTTAACACTCAGGACCAGTTTGTATGAGGCATGTACATGTCAACATGGCAAGGCATCAAGGCCTGACACAGCATGCCTCCTTAGACAAGTTTATGTGTTGTTACCATCAGACCAACAGAAAAGCAATACATGCTAAAGCAGAGGTCCTACACTTTGAATCTTCTTGACATCATTTGGTTGCTCTCTGCAAAAGTTTTAACTGACAAAAAAAACGGTATCCAGCATAAGACAATGTGCCAGTAGAAGCATGACTTTCCTGTAGCACGTGTTAGAATAGTCCACTTGGAAGAGAAATAAAGTGAGAGGTGAAGAGACAAGTGACAAACTAAGGAGATTTTTCATGTGACGTGTGTTGGTGTTTGTGCACTTCAGGTCTGCTGCCCGACAAATGTCTCTTCTCGGGTGTCTGGGGGTTGCGATTCCTTCCAGCAAACTGAAAATGATTCTCTGCATTACTCTTCCTGAATGACAGAGAGCAGCAGAATCATTTATGAGTCAGCTTTCCTTAGTTTTTGGCCCACGGAATGTGCTTACCTTTTCACATATTGGCTACCTCTCCACCATGTCAGTTTGAGTCCAGCAAAAAAATAAATAAATAAATAAAATAAAGAACTAGAATTGCGAACAATTATAACAGGGTCCAAGCCTATGCAACTCGGAACCCAAGGCCCACAACTGTAGTAAGTTTGAACCAAAACACGTGTATCAATAGATTGTCTGGTGCTATACATACACTGCAAATTTCACTTTTGCACTTTGGACACTTCGGGCTGCCCACCACTTTTAGGCTATTTTGAGCAAAAACAATAGGGGATCCTGCACGTTGTGCTTCGACCCCTAAAAAAACCCCAATGTTTTAGTTTATTTTAATATCTAGTGCAGAATTGCAATATTTCTAATATGCTTGATACTGTAATATTGTGCAGGCTGAGCATGGCCTCAGCAAAATGACAAGAGTTTGGAGGAACATGACTGTTAATACTGATGTCAGTAGGCTGTTCTTTCGATATGCACCTGCCGTTACAGAGTACAAAAAAAAGTAACGGCAAATATTCTTCAGTCCAGCAGGCTGATTGGTGTAACAAGGACCCATCAGAAAGAACAACTCACTTTCTTTCCCTCTGTCCCCTTCGCCTTTTAATTCTCCCTTTACCTTCTATTAGAGATGCACTACTGTCTCCATTTCATTCTCCCCTGTCCTCCGTCTCATCAGCATGCCAGTCAGCACGCAGCGAGCAGAAGCGCTTGCTGTTGTGGAAACTGATGTCTCAGGTGACTCAGCAGATGATCCAGCAGTGGGAATCTTAGAGGAAGGTGGCAGCGGCTGTTTGTTATGCTGTACTGGGGCAGAGATGAGGATGCAGTTGACAAACAAAAACTCAGCTGTGTTGTTGCTGTCAGTAGTGTACCTCCCTTTGGGGCTCTTAAATGAGCGAGCGTGTGTGTGTGTGTGTGTGTGCGTGCTTTTTTGTCATTGTATGACTAATCCGTGTTTGTTCACAGCAGCACGGTGTTAGTAAAGGCCCTTTACTTTCTTCGCCCGTTCTGTGCATGTCTGTCTAAATCTCAGTGGGTTTTGGCTGCTTAGGTTGGATTTACATCATTTAATTCCAGGGCTTGCTTAACACGTTTCACACAACGCATTTCCATGAGCCAGGCTATAGGGGGATTACTTAATTGGAGTAAGAGAACATTATGTAGGATATATTCAATGATACCTCGCTTGGTGCATTGTCTCCATGCTAATTATAACTATGGCTATGGTGCAGAATAGTGATCAGGTTGCTCTCTCATGCTTGCTGGATAAAAATGAATAGGCAACCCTAAAATCTGAAAAGTTAGTGATGCTATGTGATTGATTTTAGTTAAAACTACATTTTCTGTTTCAAGCTTTTTCCTTGCTTCTCTTTCTCACCACTCACAGTGATGGACAGCAAAGCAGTGTTTGCGGCGCTGCACAGTGTGTGCGAGGAGAACGCCGCATTCTTCTCAGGAGGAGCAAAGGGCACGCAGGGTGATACGGCGCGGCGGCTGGTGGACGCCATGAAGCTGATCCAGGAACACGCTCGCAGTCTGGAGCCTGTTATTTCTGACTTTGCTACCATCTACCACCACTTTGACTTTGACCCTCACATACCCGCCAATGGCTATCGCTCGCTGGTCAAGGTAGGCTGTGGGATGTTGTCAATAAGTCTGTTGGACTTATTTATTGAGTCTGTGTGGGTATTTTCACTTCAAACCAGTGCAACTTTGAGAATAATAAACCTGCGTTCCACAATGCAGCCTCATCAACATTCTCTGCACACATTTAAGAGCTCTTCGCCATGATATCTTTTTATTCCAAGGTTAGCCCATTTGTTTTACATATTGATTTTATGTTGCAAATCAGGACAGATAAATTTGTCTCGCTGCCAAACATCTACACCCACTGTACCCACTGTACTTTATCTTTTACTGTTATTGATGAAGCATCATGACCTTCAGTGGCTGCAGCCCACCACTATTGAATAGTCCCAGCCAAGCAGCAAATGAATGTAGCTCTGTGTTCTAGCCTCTCCATTTCCACTTTTTTTTTTTTTTTTTTAANTTTTTTTTTTTTTTTTTTAACAGTGCTACTAATCTGTAACACCCAGCGAAGCAGCAAGCTTCTCACATGTTTGTATTCAGCCATGCTGTCACACATCCATGTTCTTCCTCCAGGCTTACCACACAAATCCTAATTACAGACTCGTTTCTTTCATTATTACACAATTAAGGACCTCTGACTTACTTTGTCATACGTTGTCCTTTTACAAAATGACTTTATCCATTTGCAAAAACAATTAACTTATCTTTAGAATACAAAGGATCCCTTGTACAGTAGTTATTGTTTTTAAGTCTAATTTAATTTAAATCTAATTTACTTTTAATTTAATTTCAGAAGTACCACAGCTGATTTTTAGTTTGTTTTAAAAATTAGGAGGCATGGAGGCAAGATGGAACATTAACATTTTGGAACAAATCTCACCAATTTTATCCAGAATATTGTTATAACATCCTTCGTAATTTACCAGGTGGTGCGTTGCTGCCTTCTCCACATCATCCACAAGGGGCGCTACATAGCTGCCAACCGCCGCAGCATCTTCTTTCGAGCAGCACACAATGCAGGGGAGATGGAGGCCTATTGCAACGCCCTGTGCCAGCTACGAGCCCTTCTCTACCTGGCCCAGCGCATGCTACAGGACAACAGCCATGGCAACCTTTTCTTCCAGGATAAAAGTGGTCTCAGCCAGAGCTTTGTCCGCGAATACTCGTCAATGCACAAGGGGTGCTTCTATGGCCGATGTCTGGGCTTTCAGGTGGGATGAGCTACAGCGCAGATTGATAAGTTAAGGCTGAAGGAGGAGATGAGGAAGAAAGAAAATGGCGAGACTTTATAAAGGGCAGCTGCTGAATGTGATGGGGGTTAGAGGGACATTGATTCTGATCTTTAAGAAAACATCTCACAGTAACACAAACTGGGTTATCAAACATGTAACACATAAAGACAAGCAAATCAATGTACTCACATCTACAATGCTGGAGGCTGTCCAGCATTTTCTCGCACTGTACACGAGTTCTGTAAATCATAGTAGGTGATTCATGGGAGCTTATAGGTGTGGGATTTCTTTCAGCGTTTTCTAGAAAATGGAGCAGATAAAAGAATACATCAGGAGTGTACAGCAGCCCAAATTAGTGGGAGAAAACCAGAAGTCACACAAACCAGCCCACATTAACTAAAAATAATGGGAAAATTCAACAATCAAGGGATGGAAAAGGATCCTCTTTCTGTAAGGCCTGCAACAATTTGAGAAATGCAGAAAAATATGATGAAACTGGATGCTGGCTGTATGAATTTCTAATGTCTTGCACTGAGCTGCTGTTTTGATATGGATCATTTAAAACAAACTGGATTGAAATCTGTCTCCCTCCCTATATCCCTCCCTCCTCTCTTCTCTCGCTCTGTTCTTTCCCTCTTTCCCCTCTAGTTTACTCCAGCGATCCGGCCCTGTCTGCAGACCATTGCTATCGGCCTTGTGGCCTTTGGAGAGAACTACAAACGCCATCAGTCAGGAATAGGTCAGCATCAGCTTCTCTCCAGCAGCACCATCATCTGGCCGCGTCATTCTCATTCATAGATTGTACTCACCCCCACACCTCCGCTTCATCGCTCCTCGGCCCTTGACCGCGTACCTTTTGATGTTGTGTATCTGGATTGTAGATGCTCTTTTATCCCGTGGAATCTCAGGGGTTCGCTGGTGTGCCTCTTGTATATTTTAGAATGTTGTGAACAGGCAAACAGATACGTGCAGAGGTCAAAGTAGAAGAACTCACACTATTTTATGCACATTTATGACACGCCAATTATTGAACATTCGAAAAAGAATTCAACGCTGATTTCTTGTGCTCTCTGCTGCATCACAGTGGAGGCAGGGGGTATTGCTCCATATGGTGAGTGTACTGTAACCTTCACCCCCTTTTCAGTGAAGTGAGAGGCACTGACTGAATGGAGTAGTTGTCATAGATTCTATCACCCTAAATAGTTCTCCATGTAGTAGTAGTAGTATTGTAAGGTATGAGGCTACAGCCATAGTATCTAATAGTGAAAAGCTTTCCATTTTCTTCTTTCATTTGCAATGAATGCATTTATAGGACAGGATTTTATTGCAGGTTCTACTGCACTGAAGTCAGAAGGCAAATCAGAAAAACTTTTCTTCGTGTTGTAATTGAAGGCCAACTCAAAGGCCAATCAGGCCTTTGAGTTTTGACCGCTGTTCTCAGTAGCTACTGCAGTACCTTCAACTCTGAAGTGCATTGTGTTTCAGCACTGTTTTGTCATGTGTGACCATCGCTCTCTCCTTCTAACTTTTCTCATTCCGAGCAAGTTGATGTGTAGTGATGTGCTTTTGTATCCTGTTTTTACTACTCTTTTTACCATACATATTCCTCTTTTCTTCCCCACATTCAAACTTTCTTCCCCACATTCAAATTTTTATTATTATTCCCCTCTGTTCTTACTTGGTCTTTTTCCCCTCTCTTCCAGGTGTAGCAGCCAGCTCTTTCTTTACTTCGGGAAAATATGCCATTGACCCAGAGTTGAGAGGGGCAGAATTTGAACGCATCACCCAGAACTTGGATGTGCATTTCTGGAAGGCATTCTGGAACATCACTGAGACGGAGGTCCTGTCGGTGAGTAGACTGGGAATACTTCTTTATGCACACACACACACACATACACATATCCACACTTTCTCAGACGTCTGTAATCTACCTGTGTTCCTATTACTACCCCAAGCACACACAAAAGTGCACTGCACAGTTTTAAAATTATATAATTGTATCAGGGACATTTTACTTTGCTTTGGTGAAAGTACCTTTCTGTCATTATGCATTTTGACCTACAAGCAGTTAGTAATAATAGAGTGGAATTCAATTTATGATTTATTCATCCAGTTTCTTTCTCTCCAATTACCTGAATCTCTCTCTCTCTCTCTCTCTCTCTCTTTCTCTGTGTCTGTCTCTTGCTGATTTTTCTGTCTTTGTCCCGTCACATCCCACCATCTGTCTTTGTCATTTCTTTCTCTTCAGAGCCTTGCCAGTATAACATCCACTCAAGTCAAGGTGAACCGTGCTCTATCTGTGCCCCCCGTACCCTTTGACCTTCCACTGGCAGCCAGCCATAAAACATTTGCAACCATAGCTCCACCATCGGCGCATATCGGCATGGCTCCCATTCAGATGAGGCTCATATCTTATGACTTGCGTGAAGGACAGGTATGTGGACAAGGTTAGAATTCAGTTCATACTTCAGTGGAAGACTTGAAAAGCAACACAAAACGCAAAATAAAATGTTCTCTAATTAATACCAAACTTTCTCTTGTATTTGGGGTGTTTTTTTTTTTTCTATCTTACATTTTGTAATCATATACATTTGGTCACTAATTATTTGCTTAACTTACAATGTTAAAGGACTATACCGGCCATTTTGCATGTTTGAGCCTAATATATTAAATTTTCATACACGTAATGTTACTGACAGTCATTTCCCAAAGCATATGCTGGAACAATGAATTAATTTTTTTTTTTTCCTGCCTTCCAGACTGCCATTGGTTTCAGTTCATTAAAAATAAAATAATAAACAATAAAAAGTGCGGAGTGATCTGAAAATGCTTCCTGTTGTCAGTTCTTCGCTCTGCACTTGAATTCACCAGTCAGAAGCATTTTCAGATCACTCCGTGCTTTTTATTGCATTTAAATGCTAAAATTATGTAACTTTAAAAAACCTGAATATACATCTTGTTCGCAATGATAGATTATCTATCCCAAGAACATTTCAAGTACCAACAAGTTGATTTTAATAGCATACTAGAATGAAATGAAACCAATGGCGGTCTGGAAGGTAGAAAAAATTTTTTTGATTCACCGTTCCAGTAATATGCTTTGGGAAATTATTGTCAGTAACGTTACAGGTATGAAAATCGAATATATTGGGCTCAAACATGCAAAATGGCCAGTATGGTCCTTTAAGGCTAACCTGCAGCTTCTCCTTGCTTAATCTCACAACATATAACAGCGTATCAGTGGTATTTATCCATGATGCTTGATGAACAGTGCTTCTTCTTGCCTCATCCTCCTGCACACTTTCTCTTTCTCTCTCTCTCTCTCTCTCTCTCTCTCTCTCTCTCTCTNCTCTCTCTCTCTCACACACACTCACACACGCTTTCTTTCATTGATATCACCCGCAGTTTTTCTATTCTGCCTCCCTCCCTAATTATCTTGAGAGACATCCTCTCTCCGTACGAGTTTTTCGGTTTTTCCTCACTCTCCTCCTTTTTTTCATAGCCTGACACTTAACAAGACATGTTATCAGCAAAACACATTCAGCCATTGATCATGCTTCAACACAACAGTGTCCTATTTAATGTTGCAAAACACAAATACAAGCAAAACACACAAGCCTACATCAGTGTAAAGCCTCCCTTTTACCCGCTGCTTCCCTTCCTAGTTGTTTTTGTTAATGAATGCGAATTGCTATGTGTTCATGGAGATGAAGGAGAGCTGGTACCAAGCTGCTGCAATATAGCAAGATAATCCCTCTCTCAATGCAGGCTTGTTGTTAACACTGGTAATAAAATATATTAGCAATGAAAACTAGGCATTGTTTGCACTGTACACAGGATGTGGACAGTCATCAGAGTGATGTAACGTCACACTCTGCCATCATATGAGGTTTTGAACTATCATTCCTGAACATCTTGCTTATTTTTCTCCTAAAACATTTCTGCTTGTCTCCCTCTTTTATGTATCTCTTTACTCTCTACAGGACAGCGAGACTCTGTTATCTCTCTCCCGCTCTGAGGGGGGGGCGGCTATCTCTCTGTCACTGGGCCTGAAGACCAAGCGTTGCCCCTCGTCTCCCTGCCTTCTGATCCACTTCCACGGGGGAGGCTTTGTGGCCCAGACCTCCAAGTCACATGAGGTGAGAAAGCACTTTCTCGCAGCCTGGTTCAGTTTCACTAAGGAATTGTTTACTCTGACTGGAAAAACAAATGAATGAGAGGAATTCAACAGTTTCATGGCTCCATTTTCCAGGAAATAATAAACGGACTGGAAAGATATGACATTTAATATTTATTTTGTGGCAACATACTGTGTGTTTCAGACAAAGGGAGCAGTTAATTAAAGTGCGGAAAACAGCAGTAAAAATTGTCATTTGGCATTCATATGTCCTGACACTGATAACGTTACAATGCATGCCCATTCTCAAACATTTGAACCAGTGTCCTCATATTGGTTACCCAGCTAAGTTTGCTTTCTCATCTCCTCAACACATCAGCTTCTGGCTGTGTTTTCTCAAACTAATTGGAATTGAACCCCAGCTAATTAATGTGTTAAGGAGACAGACACTAGTTGACAGCAGAAGAGCAGAGAGGTTACCAGTCTGCATCTCCTCTGAGTCTGAGTCTCTTCCTTAGTCAATAGTGTGACTCATAATGAGGCGTTAAGCAAATTATTTTCTAATTAATCCATGAAAACTTGATGGAGACACTTGGCCCTGTCTTTATCTAACTGATTTGAAGGCAAGGCAAATGTAAATCCATTGTCACCTACATCATCCTTATCCATCTTCTTTCTTACAGAGCAGGAGTAATTTCCATTAATGAATTCAAAACTATTCTTGAGTCATTCTAAAAGAGCAAAGGGCATGATGTTTGATCTCTTGTGATTGGTTTTGATGTCTGATTTGCTCTTAAATGATGTGGTCATCTGTATGTGTGTGGTCTGTAAGTGGCAATCTGCTACTTATAACCACCCTTAGACAAGCTTCTGTGAAATTGTCAAGGACACTGAACGCCTTGATCTGCAGCTGCATAGCAACCAGAGGATGTGAGGGAGGGATCAGAGACGGGGGTGAACAGGGCTGTCATGTGGAATTAACAGTGAACTGTGTAGCCCCACAGAGAAAGATTACCCCAGGCACTAATGGAAGACTTGTCAGACTGTTCTTATCTCTTCTTCCTTTGGGCTCTCCTCTTTTTTATTACACCCTCCCTCTCAATCTTTTTAATATCTCACCAAATCTCTTTGTTCACTTTGTGTCCTTCTTACGTCTCTTTCCTTTCTTATTTCAGCACCATGCATTTACTCCTTTCCTTCTTAATTTTACTGGATGCCTTCTGCTCTCTTAATCCCTCAATCAGGGCATAAAGCAGGCCAAAGCAGAGTGAGTAGAGAGGGTTTCTGCCAGGGTTAAGTCCCATGGCCCTTAGCACTATTGCTGCTTCTTTCTTTTCCTCCTCACTCTATCCAGTCTCTCCTAAGCTTCTTTATGGAGTTTTGGGCAAACGGATGGTTGGACTTCAGTGACAGCAGGCTTTGGTACTCTGACTGTCAGTGCGCCATGAAGAGAGCACATCAGAGAGCACAGCAATGGATGTACTGGGATCTGTGCATTTAGCAGCTCACGCACAGACTCGTATGCTCACACAGAGAGTGTTTGGGCAGTAGAGTTTCAAGCTTGTAGCGATAAATTGACTGCTGTGCCTGTCTGAGATAGAGTGGGACTGTAACTCCCATTCATTTCTTAGAGAATCAGACACTGATTATTTGGTGTCTGTGTGTTGTCTTTAAATAGGATCTGTGTGTATCAAGGCACACATGCATATCTACATCCTCATATATGCCTGGTGGGCCATTTCCTGTGAGCCCTTGACTCTTTTTCTGTATTCAAATGATGAAGTGTCTGACAGGCAGAACCATGAACAGTGTTGACACTCCTTGCAGATGCCAGAAATGGCTGTTGTCACACAGTTTCACACATGCTGACACACACACACAACTTTGGAGCACCTTTGCTGATTTACACAAACCCACTCACCTGACCAGTACTTGAACCGCTCGCACCCTCACTTGTCTGCAGTCTCACTTTTAGATGCATTGTGACAGGTACGGTTTTAAGAGTGAGAGCACTCCTTGAGCAGCGCCTTTGTTGATGTGTTTTTCATACTGAATCACCGGTCGGCGAGGTGATGTACAAACATAAACACACACTGTGCTTTTTTGTATTGAACAGAAAGCTGTCTCTTTTACTGCCAGCCCTGTCATAGCTGGTTTACAAAAAAAAAAAAAAAAANAAAAAAAAAAAAAAAAAAATCTGTTAAGAGAAGATAAAACGGAGGAGTAAAAGGAGAATACTTTGTAGAAAGAATATTTTGTCAAGTCAGTTTTGATGCCTTTCTTATATTTCAAGGTCACTGCATTGCAGTATGTGAAGTAAAGTACCTGCCTTAGGCTGGCAAAAAATAGTAATCTCTTAACCTGACAGGAGAGAGTAACAACTCTCTCTTCTCACAGTGAATTTGTTTTTGTGCACTCCCCGTAAATCCACACCATCTCCTTGTCTGTCTTTTCCCTTCATAACCGGCAGAACTAGGATATGTGGACACCTTTCTTATTACCCTATTAGAAGAAAGCAAATGGAGGTGACTGTTAGGGCAGCATTCATTTTCCCTTTGTCTGGACTATAATGCCAGAAAGTAGACAGATGACATCAGAGAGACACATCATTTTCCTAACTTTTGATCCTTGCTTCTTAATGCTTTCTCAACTCAGTAAACNCACATTTTTTATTATGCCCGCTGTTCTCTCATACACGGTGTTTAAAAATAAATGATATATATATATTTTTTTTAATTCTCAGTTGACCCTTCACACCTTTGTTGTCTCTTTGTGTAGCCCTATCTGAAGAGTTGGTCCCAGGACCTTGGTGTCCCCATCCTATCAGTGGATTACTCCTTGGCCCCTGAGGCCCCTTTCCCCAGGGCCCTGGAGGAGTGTTTCTATGCGTACTGCTGGGCTCTGAGGAACCACCACCTACTAGGTACCCACACATCATCTGGTACACATTATCAGGACACATTATTTGCCCTGTACATTTTCTGTTTACTTTTCAGGGAAAAGTACAGTATGTGCAATAGAGATGCTAATTAACATTTGCAGGTAAAATAATAGAAAGTGCCTGTTTTCAGGCAATAAACAAACAACATTTGGCCAGTTGTGGGTACATCTGACTGCTGAGGAACACTGTGTCAAGTTAACAGTGATTTCAATGCAATGTGCTTGTGCTGCAGCCACATACTGAGCAGTGATATGGAGCAGAATGCAGCAGAGAGAGTTAGTTGATGTCTTAAGTGTCACACTGTTTTGTTTTGGGCTTTTTTTTTTGCACATTTGTGTTTTCTTCTCTTGTTGTCTTCTTTGTGCTCCATTTTGTATTTTTCCGCTGTCATTTCTTCTCTTGGTTTCAACCCTCTCTCTTCTCTGCTGTCTTGTCACCTCTTTATTCATGACCCACTTTTCTCTCTCCAGGTTGGACAGGGGAGAAAGTGTGTCTGGTTGGCGACAGCGCAGGAGGCAACTTGTGCGTGACGACGTCGATGCGCGCCGCTGCTTACGGTTTGCGAATGCCAGATGGCATTGTGGCAGCCTACCCAGCTACCCTGCTAACTGCCTCTGCCTCACCCTCCCGTCTGCTTTCGCTTATGGATCCCCTGCTGCCACTCAGCGTGCTCTCTAGGTGTCTCGGCGCCTACACAGGTAGGAGTGTGTCTGTGTTCATGTCTGTATGCACAGGACAGGAGAGAAAGAATTTTTCACTGATTTCCTATTGGGCATCATTTAAAAATTATTTCTCTCCCGTCTCCTCACCTATACATCATCTATCTTTCCTTTCCCCCCATGTCTCCTTCTACAGGCAATGAGGCGCAGACAGAGAAGCAGGTAGAAAAAGTGAGCANTTCCCCCCATGTCTCCTTCTACAGGCAATGAGGCGCAGACAGAGAAGCAGGTAGAAAAAGTGAGCACACTCAGCATGGTGAAGAGAGATACGGCACTGCTGTTCCGAGATTTCCGACTGGGAGCCTCTAACTGGATCCAATCTCTACTGGACCCCAACAGAGCCTCAGCTTCTGCCAGCACAGCTGATGCACCACCAGAAGCCCCTGGTATAAAACCATTTGCTTTTGTGTGTATTGGGGCTTTTGTTTGCGTGAGCTTGTTCAGTTACATGGGAACACTGCTCGGCACTAATTGTGTTCAGCGTTTTCTCTATGCTGCGTAACATGGCTTCGACAGTAATTGTTAACTGTAGCCACCACAAATCTGGTGGCGGTTCATAATTTCTCTGGAGTCCCCTCAACTAGACGACACCCCCACAGCTGAAAACCCAAACCAATGAGAACGTCATTTGTGGGTGTATATTATTAAAAGGTCATCATGGTACTGAGATGGTTCATTATTAAAGACATGGGGAGAGCAGTAGTGCTTTGTTAACAGACCAGCCATGACAAGTCTTACAGCTGTGTTTTGACAGCTGGAGGCAGGACAAATTATATCACCATGATGGCAGCGTTGAAAATTTCTCCACCTCCTTCTCCTCTCTTTTCCTGTTTTATCCCAACTTTCATTTTAGGCTTTTAACTGTTGGCTGTCAACCAGAGGACATTTGATAAATGGAAACATCAGAATAAGTGAAAGTGATTGTGTTTTTTTCTCGTGTCCTTCAGCTTATGCTGCCCTCAACTGAATTTGCGTGACCTCTTCAACCTACACACATTATATATAGTGTGCATAGTTTAATGCTTGTATTGTTTTTAATTAACCTTTCTCAATGTTTGTCTCTCAAACCCTATCCTCTCTCCTCCCTATTTCTCTCCTGTGTCAGATGCAGTGAGGAAGAGTGTGTCAGAGGCATCCATCTCTTCTCCTCATGCAGACCCCCCCGTTCCTTTAGAGCCACCAGACTTAAACAGGAGATTATCTGTGAAGAGCCAGACATGCCAGGACTTGGGAACCCACAACAATTCCACCTCCCACAGTGCACTTCAGCTGTCCGAACGCACTGTATGTCACACTTCTACCCGTTGACATTTAGATTTGTTGTTCTTAGAGTAGAATTAGTTATCAGGCCTGTGAGTGATCAGGTCAGGGCTCACTGAGGACACTGGCCTTGTGCTGGGAAAAACAGCAAAACTGCTTAAATTACAAAACAATCTTCTCAGTAATCATACCTTATAACCAGATTTGGCTATAGGATGCTGACTGAATAGCTGACAATTTTGCTTATGTGGGTATTGACCAGGTGGTGGACATGATCCTTGCCTGTATTTTCACACAGGCAGACTGGATGAGTGACTGACTAGAGGAAATTTATCTTGCAGGGATGATGTCAGTTAAAATATGCTTTTCTTCTTTAAAATGAGGATTGTCCAGCCAATATTCTCAGGCATGGAGCCAAGGTTTTTAGAAGATTTTCACAAGGACATAGTGTTGTGTATATATAACCAAGGTTGTCTGACTCATATTTTATGCCTTAGTTCTAATTTTCTTTGACATTGCCTCTTCCCTTGACCAGTCAATGTTTAAGCCAACCTCGCCTGAATCATTTCTTGCTTTATGTAGCCAGAAGACGTCAATTTATTCCTCTCCAACAAAGCAAATGCCTCCATTCCCAATGACCTGTCTTCGGTGGTACCACCTCCTGGTGGTGAGGAAGAATCGGAGCTGGAGTTTCCTGTGGGGTTTGAGCCACTGCGTTCACAACAGCTAGCTGACATGACAGTGCAGAGTTCTCCAGTGGTGAGGGATCCTTATTGCTCCCCCCTTCTGGCCCCTGACAACATGCTGAAAGGGCTGCCGCCTGTACACATTGTGGTAAGAAAAATCATTTGGATTAGAAATTTAGGGATGTGTCATGAAAATGACCTCCCACAGAGTGGAATGTTACTGGTAGTGTAGAGCTAAATTAGGGTGTTTAGAGTAGAAGATGTAAGGGAACCTGTCAATCAATGTATAGAAAAAGCTTGTATACTAGCTGTCTACATTTTGTAAAAGGTGTGTGTCTTTTTCTGAGGCAAATATCAACATTTTGAGTTTGAAACAAACAAGCATAATTTGCAAGTATGATACAACGCAGGTCTGATGCCATACAGAGGAAGAAGACCAAGATTCTGATTCTTTATTGTGGCGAAGAGAAAGGAGAAGCAGAAGAGATGGAAAACAAAACAGCTTGCAAAGAGAGCGAGAGAACACCGTACACTCCACACATTCAAATATCAAAACAGGAGAGAGAGATGGAATTTAGTGGGAGGGGTGAGGTGAGATTGAAGCCTGCTCTCTAGTGAGAAGAGTGCGAATATGAAAATGAAGAAATTGGTTGCCGGTTTTAAATTGGCTAGAGTGAGTCAGCATCTGTACAGAAAGCAAAGACAAAAGAGATTTGGACACTTGTGTTTTTCATCACTTAATTAAGATTCTTGACGTGTGAAAGGAGTCTAAATTTGCTTTTCATCATTCCTTCCCTCACCCTTTTTTTTCCCTCTCTCTCCCTTCTCAGGCTTGTGCATTGGACCCCATGCTGGACGACTCTGTGATGTTTGCCAAGCGTTTGAGAAACATAGAACAACCTGTCACTCTGTGTGTTGTGGATGACCTCCCCCATGGCTTCCTTAGCCTATCGCAGCTCTCCCGGGAGACGAAGGAGGCGGCCAGCGTNCCTCCCCCATGGCTTCCTTAGCCTATCGCAGCTCTCCCGGGAGACGAAGGAGGCGGCCAGCGTCTGCGCGGCACGAATTCGTGCCGTTTTTACACAAGAGGACACACCTCCAGAGCCACGCAAGCACCGCAAGCTGGAACGGACCAATAGGGGCATAACAGCCTCCACTGGGGAAATTAGTCCTCTCTTCATTGGCTCCATTGAGGTACGGGAGCTAACTGTTGGGAATGGAGCTATAATTGCTGATGGTGAGGGTTTAGTTGCTGTCGCAGCCCAGAATAACTCAGAAGCTGGGGGTATTGGGGCTTAAATAAGGTTAGATAGAAAGGAGGGCGCTGTTCACCCAAGCACTGAGCGGAGAAAGAGTAAATGAAAGTCAGGCAATGCACCATCCTAAATGAGAGAGAGAGAGAGAGAGAGAGAGAGCTTCAAAGCAAGGAGGAGGAGGGGAGCCGTGTATGAGACTACTCCGCTTTTGAGAGACATAACAAAATAGTAGAGGAGCAGTGAAGTACAACCTCCTCTGCTTTACAATCCTCCTGCTACGTGACATCGCACGACTGTGCGCAGACGTGAACCTGGTTGGCAGACGAAACCAACACACCCACAAAAAGACGGTCATGCTTCAGGATAAAATGGTAGTTTAGCAGCTGCTTTGATCAAAGACCAGCACTCACCCACACATGCAGCAAACACACTTAGCAGCTCTGCCTTTGGGCAGCGAAGGCCCGGACATAATGCAGCACAGAAGATGCTTGAGACGAGGCCTGAATAGGTGATTCATCTACGCTCCAGCAGCCATTTAAGGCCCTAATCAGATAGTGGTAGGCACACTATATGTTCCTCTATATAGCCATCCCCATCTAAATGGCCACTTGTCCTTTAGGGAGCCACTCTAAATCACACTTAATAACTCCGCATTGTGTTCTCTATTACGGGAGTCAATACAGCTCACTTTGTTGATAGTAACGCTGTTGACTCTCTCCTAAATAGAATTACAAAGCTAAAAACACAACAGAGTGAAAGGCACTAAACTGGATGAATTGATGTACTTGTTTATTGAGATTCTGTTTCAGTTTTTAATCATGTTATTAATCCTACTGAGTGGTATTACTTTTGTTATTTATATTATTTTCTATTGCTGTATTTTCATCCCTGAATTGTTTTAATTTTGAGTTGACTTATTACAAAATGTTTGTTAAATGTAAACTTTTGCTGTTTTTATCCACATTTTGAAATGCGCTTCATATTTAATGCTGCTTCTTCAGCTGCCGCTCCTCTGACATCTCCTGCTTTTCCAATCAGTTCCATACGCAACGATCAGCAATGCATACTGATATGGTGGAGTAATACACAGGGACATTGTGCTCTTTTGTAGTGTTGGTATTACTAATGCATATTACATTTTTTTTCCATTACTGCAGTGAAACGTTGAAAAAGCACTGAAAATGCACTGCTTTCTGACGGCAAGTACCAGCGTGGTGTGTTTTTGGAAACTTGGGTCCCATCTTCATAATAGTCTGACTGAATCGAGTAGAAATGGATGTTTGACATTCCTCCTACTGCAGACTTGGAATGAGAGAGAGAGATGGCAAGAAGCATGGCTCTCTGCTATCAATATACTTTTAAACTTCAGTTTTCTGATTTCCTCTCAGAGTGCCCCCGTCCCCGCCAGACATTGCTCACTCCCTCTCTGCCCACTATGTAGGTGTCAAAGTACTGCTTCACTGGAGCCTGGGGGATTTGCTGCCTGACTACCTGATTTGACAAATCAGGGGGCTTTTAGGCAAAGCTAGAGGCCTCCGACCAAGAAAAGACATTGTGAGAATACTGTGTAAAAAAAAAAACAAAAAAAAAAAACACTGCACTTGTATTTGGCCAATGAAAAGAAGCTGGCAGTCCAGAGTTTTTGCTTCCTGCCATCACATTAGGGGATGACTTTGTTTTAGTGACCTGAGGACACTCTTCTGAGCTTTTTGCCAAAGAATCACTTTGAAGTATACAAAGATGTCCTTGGGAAGTACCTCCATCAAGTCCAACTAAATATAGATACCAGCAATGCTGGCACTGTCCTGCCCTTGGCCAGAAGCAGGGCTGGGTTGCCAGGTCTGTGGGGAAGGATGCTGTGTGATGAATAGGATTTAGCTGAAGTGCAAAATCCACCCCCACACACACACACACAGAAGAGCAGGATTTCAGCAGAAAAGTCATGCTACCGGATTAGACCGTGCTCATTTGAGTCAGTTTTGAGTACTTGCTGCAGTAATTTTAGTCAGATTGATGCCGTAAAGAGGAAGAAGGCTACACACTCATCCTCTTGGAGATGATGGGATGGAGTTTGTGTACTTGCATTTCCGGTCGCTGTTTATGCCCACTCTGCACTTTTGAGGTAGTTGGTTTGTTGAGTTGTGGAAGTGTATTTTATGTGTACGTCACTTTTTTTTTTCTCCCTTGCTTGGTGCCTGAATGTGTGGCTCAATTAGAGACTCGTGCACATTCACATTATGGCACACCAGTTTCCATGGCGTATGTGTGAAACCACCAACTAAGGTGAGAAACACGAGCTCAAGCTTGTGCGTGTCTTTGAGTTTGTTGTGCATTCACATAAAGACAGGCACAGCTCTGTCTAGGTATTCATAGCGTCTGTTATCTGTTGTTAGGTGTGACATCAGTGAGGCACCTGCACCCAGAGGTCTCATGAAGCCTCGCAGGATTTATCAGTTGCTGGTACTTTCCTTCGGTTATGGCTTGTAAAGAAAAAGAATCAACTCTGGACTTTAAAAGGGTTGTCCACACACTGTGACGGCCCGGTTAGGATGTTTGTGATTGGTTTTAGGACTACAAAATGGTGCATATGTTTAAAAAAAAAAAAAAATCAACAAACCCACACAGTTTAAAGGAAAAACCTCCAGAAGAAGCCAGGTGACACAAAACAAGTGAGAGGAACTGGTGTTGGTCTCTTGAACAAACTGTTTCTTGGTGTGATTTTTCTTTTGCACTTTCCTTTTTTGGCACTCTCACTTTATAAGTAAATTAGTTTTGTATCAGCTTTTTCTCACTCTGACACTTTGTTGCCCAGGCAGACCATCTGATCATTGTGTACAGTTATGAGTGAAGTTTCTACTTGTGTGAGCTACAAATGTGTGTCAGATACATTCCCTTGCTGTTTATTGACCTCCAACTGCCTCTTGCCCTTGATGATCACTCATGCATTTGGACAAATCAAGTGCAGGAGATGGACCATAAAGCCCCATCTGGTGTCTTGCACAAATGAGTTCTACATCTCTGCTGTCATTGCCTTGCAGAGATAATCAGTGTTTCCATTTTGTGGACGTGAGTCGACGTCAGTGCTTCTGCTTTCTGCAACTTGGAGCAGCAATGGTTTATTCAGTGTTGTTTTAATTAGTATCGTTTCACGGATCGTCTGCATTGACGATGCACAGAGCAGTTTTATCACCACAAATCATCTTTTTGAGTGCAAACTGGTTGTAACGGTTGAGTGTAATGTTATTTGTGAAATTGTCAGGTTCTACAGCATACCTCTGCTATTTTCCTCTTTGAAAACTTTTCTCACTACAGTTTCTAAGCCCCGGGGCTGGATTCGGTGAAATGCAATGCAAAGCGCAACCTTGCTGCAAACATGAGCTATAACTGCTTCAGTGATTAGGTCAAGATATGCAGCACAGCTATGCAGTTACACACCAGCATCACATGATTTTTCTTTTCACACGTGGGACTTTACTTCTTTTTATGAGAATGTTGTTATGTTATTGACACCTGTTACACACCAGCATCACATTAGGTTTCTTTTCACATTCGACCTCATGTTGGCTTGACGTCTTCTGTCAGAAATGTGATTATGACACTCACCGTTATGAAATGTGTTTATTCACCCATGGCTGAACTTTGTAGTAGCATTTATCAATTCACATTTCACAATCACGATTTCATGTAAATTACATTAGATTTTATTTCAATTAACTTGCTTGATTGTCCAGTTAAATATTCCAAAGACTTCAGCCAGAGACGTCAGTGTTGTCTTTGCCATTGCAGTGTTGGATGTTAACTGTTATCACTCAGAATTCAGGTGCTAGACATTGCGATACTCCATAAAAAAACATGCAAGCCATAGAATGAAAGCAAAGCTACTTTAAGTTTACTCTTTTTTTAATTTAATTTTCTTTTATGGAAAACACCACAAGTGCAAACCTGGGAATTTTAAAAGAATTAATGTATATTAAACACAGGATTCTTGTAGACAGTTTTACTGTCAGGTGTGTTAATCTGGTTGATTACAGATTGGTTTGATGGCATTGCCTTTGCTGGTTTTGTAGAATGCGTGTATGATTTACTAAGAGGCTGATTTCTTTCCCTGTTGATTTTCAAGTAAATAAATATCTTCCCATCAACCTGCTGTTCTAAGCCCATGATTCTTTCTTTGCATTAATTACACTAAAGGTCAACTAATGCACTGAGAATAAGAAATAGATTATTATTAAATCTTGCAAACCAAATATCTCTGATATCTCTGGCTTTGCTTTATTTATTTAGAATGGGGCAATGCACATTAATAAGACACTGGCAGCAGTAGATTAAATGTGCCGAGGTTAGCCACAAGGCTAATTTGCACCCACTGTCCCAACAAGCATAAACAAATTCAAATCATTACATTTTTAAAAAAAGAAAAAGTCATAAACAAAAATCTACTCTACATAAAAACATTAAAAATGCCAATGACAAAATTTCCACAACACACATAACTCAATTTTATTAATGATTACAAATCTGTCCAGATTTCAGCCATGATTTACTTTTGAAGCTTCCAATAGAGGTACAACTTCTGAGATCCAAAGGCAGAGAATTCCAGAAATGTGCTGCTCTTACTGAGAAGGCAGATTGTCCAAAGTTACTATGTCTGAATAGAATAACACGGTCTATCCTTATTACAGCCCTTGTTTGATTGCAATTTCTATCCATAAATTGTATGAACTGTTGCAATGGAGGAGGAGCTGAACCTTGTAAAATCTTAAACAGAAGACGTGTCTGTAAAATGTCCAAAACTTGATTAGATTTTGACATGACTTATGATTGCAAGTGCGAACACCAAAAATTGAATTTCACCTATATGTTGATTGCGTTAGGACTCAGGGAAAGGTCAATAAAAGCTTTGGTTAATTCTTTTATGTATCAGTCAAATCTGGAATTCCACAACTCAGAGATCTTTGTCATATTTTTTCATTCATATTTGACTTTTTTTTTTCTCTCTCTGCAGGGACACAAAAGCTTGCACACTACAATGAAAACATCTAAATATACCACATGCAAGTTTGCCAAAAATGTCATAGCCTGTGCCTGTTGATTTGCACACTGGTGACGATCCAATGCAAAGTCTTTGTAAGGCGTTGCCACTGTGAGCCATCAGCACAGCTTCAACGCACCTTGGCATATGCTTTACAAGATTTTGGAACACTAAGCAACTGAACATCATTCTTATAAAAGATAATCACTCATTTGGTGTTTTGATGATGGACGGTCATTCCAAAATTCCCTATAAGTGTACAGATGAATTGACATCTGATGAATGTGAAGACCTCAGCATAAGATCTACATCATTTTCATACTCATCAAACCATTTAATGCCCTACTGATTTACTCATTGTCATCCTGGAAGAGACCATTTCCATAAGGATAGAAATGTGTCATTTTTGGATAGAGGTGACCCCCCCCCCCCCNCACACACACACACACACACACACACAGCCACATAAATGTGTTAGAATTGCACAACTGAGAGTTCATTGATGCAAAAAACAATAGGCACTGGTCTGCAGAGATGGAAAAAAAGTGATATGGTCAGATGAGTCATCCTTCACCATATTCTTGACAAGTGTGTGTGTGTGTGCGTGCGTGCGCGTGTGGCATACACCAAGAGAAGGGTACAGACATGAAAGCTTGACCACTACAGGGAGAGAGGGTCTGGTTATACTGTGTTATACTGTTATACTGTGGGAGCATTTTGCTGCATGGTTTGAGTCCACAAAGTAATCTGAGTGATCACCTTTTCACCTGCGATGAAACATTCCTAACCGTGCCGCCATCCCTCCGGGGGAGGGGTGGATGGAGAGAGAGAGAGTATCATCCCTCTGGTTCTTTTGAAGCTGATCTGGTAGCTCCTGGTGGCCTAGCTAACACCTTTCCTTCCATTTGTCCATGTCCTTGTGTGCATGGTTGGTGATTTGAGATCATTTGGCGCATGTCTTAATCACTCCACGTGTGTCAGTTCTCAAAACCTCACCAGCCATCAGCCATGACGTTTTTCTTTTTTTTTTTTNTTTTTTTGTTTTTTTTTTTTATGTGAACATGTCGCAATATCAAAGCAAGCACGCGCGTGATCCGAGGAGGGAGCGCGCGTACCATCACACTCCATCACACAGGTAGCTTCATCATCTGCTGGAGGGGGCCCACACATGCATCAGAGGGACCAATGAGAACGCGCCCGGCTCTCTCTCTCGCGCGCGCGATCTGGTCGAGCCTTGTCGGTTTCTCCGAGCGCGCTCCCGCTCGGATTCAAGCTAAAGGGAGCCTGGAGAGCAGACGAGCGACAGCGGCGGGGAGAGAAAGATGGAGGTGAGGGTCGGGGAGAGACTTTTGTGCTTGGCCGTGCTGTCCAGCGTGCTCTGCGTGGGCTCAGTGTTGGGGAAATATGTCAAAGGCATCGTTAACACAAAAGAGGTAGGCGTTGTTTTTCATTTTCTTTATTTTATTTTTTTTAAATTGTCCTCTTTAATTTAGTACTTGTGACAATGACACCGCCACACACCGGGACCGAAAGAGACCCGGACTGCGTATCCGCACGCAGGTGTCTCTTGTGCAGGACTGTTCGGATTATCCACGAAGACGTTTCCGCCAATCCACGGTTAATTTTCCTGGCATTCAGCCGGGTTTTTTTCTTCTTTTTTTATTGAAACACACTCACTTCTCTTCTGCTTCGCAATTGCGTGCTGTCTGCGCGTCATATGCGGCGTATTTTACCCTCATTATTCCGGACAGTGTTTTGTCTCGTATTAGCATTGACCTGTCTCTGGCTACCGATCGAGTAATCAATAATCCAGATTGAGGCAGGCTGCTGTGTATGGTTTTTCTTAAATGTAAATTGGCATTAATCTTCCTGTTTATGATGATGGGACCCGTTACAGGTGTGCGTCAGATGGCTTGTGGCGCTTCATTCAGCCTGCTCAGGATTTTTACAGTTTCCAGTCAGATCAGCATCGACAACATTCGCTGCCCCGTTAAGATGTACTTGAGAGTTAAAACATAACTGCAGCGAGCATCAATGAGCTGTTTAATTCCTCTGCTACCTCGTGTTTCCCCCTTTGTCGTTTGTATTTTCACGAGTTTATGGATTAAGTTTGACATAAAGAGCACGATGCTTCACAGTACAAGTGCACTGGATATGTTGGTCAACCATTTTGTTTCATGCAGCCAAAATACACTCAATAGTAAGAATGTCAAATAAGCCTAAAATCAACATATGTGAGACTGCTAGGTCATTTTATTGTTGAAAGCAGCATGTTAAAATCCCCCAAAACGAGCTTTTGTATAGGTATTTTTCTCTGTGACACAACAGAAGAGACAGTTGACCCTGCTCGCTGTATGCTGTGCTGCAGAAAGAGCTCAGGTATTCCTGGAGTTTTTGCTCAAGCATGAAGAAGAAATCAATGTTTAACAAAGAGCCATCATTGATCGCAGTTCAGGTCAAATTATAAAGTATACTAGATCACAGAGCAGCAAAACAGTTAACCCCCAGCTGCATTCTTTTTAAAAGATTTGCAATTTTGTGTCAATCAGGTGCACTGAAGTGTTTCATGTGTTGGATTCTCATTTCTCTTGGAACCAAAAAGATTGGCGAGCATCAGCACATCACCTTACCAGATTCTTCCAAAACTCCAGAAGAAGCAGTTTGAGCCAACAAAGTTTCATTGTAACTCTATTTGGAGTTTCAAGCCTGCAGACTTTTTATGCTTGAAAACTCTTTCTGCAGTACATGTGAAATGTGTCATGAACTGAGACATTGAAGTCTTTAGTTTGAATCCTCAGACTGAAAGGCCGATCACAAATAAATTGAACAGGAGACACTTGTCCATTTATCGATGAAATGCCCTTGAACAAATGCTGAATACCCACCTGCTCCAGTGGTGCTGCTCAGCCGATGGTAATAGGCTAAAAATCTTTGTGTGTGTGTGTGTGTGTGTGTGTGTGTGTGTGTGTGTGTGTGTGTGTGTGTGTGTGTGTTAGAAACTCACCATCCCTCTGCACTAAGTGAGAATATGGTTTTAGTCAGCCTGCCTTTTAATATGGCTTCAGCTGGAAGACACCCTACCTTTCTGGTCATGATTAGACAAACTGGAGCAAAGAAATGAATTAGGCAGCAGCAACTGTAGATAAATTGGAATTTCGCTTCATTTCATACATTTTGCTTTTTGTTTTTTTTTTACTAATTTCCCTGTGGGGCTGCACAAGATTATTTTGCCCCGTTTCTTTCTCTTGTGTTATGAGCAAGGTGGGGATTATTTGACAACCAAAGCAAAACAGCAGAGCGCTGTGAATGATGCAAGGCAGCACCAGGCTTGACATATTGATGTGTGTGTCTGTGTATTTAAACACATCATCAGTTTTGCTTGTGCCCAAAGGTTGTCGTCGTTATCTATCTATCTATCTATCTATCTATCTATCTATCTATCTATCTATCTATCTATCTATCTATCTATCATCAGTGGTAGAGTTTGGGCAAAGTTGTAAATGTAATGAGTGTCATTTACACTCAAAGGGATGAAAAGAACAGAAGTGGAATGAGTGGAATTACTGGCTGAACAGAGATGGAGAGCAAAGCAGTGGTGTGATGGCCTGGATAGCAGCTTCATGTGGGAGACGTGTACAATTAGCCAGACTTTATGACGGTATCTGGCAGAGCTGGTTGAATGTCTCTCTGTGGGGTCGTGGCAGCTGTAAGGTCAAACGAAGGTCACAGAGAAACAAAATCTCCTTTTCTTTCTCCTTCTTTTAATAACAGTGTGTAAGAAACCTTTGAGCAAGGTGCTTAACCCACACAGAACACCGCGTGCAGTATGGCCCTTAAGAACTACTTTCTCTACCTTCCCTGGATACCTTCCCTTGATGCATTCCCTTGATATCATCAGGCATCAGAGCAGGGAGCATTTGCAAAACAAATCCTTGTCTGATTTCAGGTTGGGGGTCAGGGATGATAGCGCACACACACACACTATTACAGGTGTCTGACCTGTCGTGTGTGTGTGTGTGTGTGTGTGTGGGGGGGNGGGGGGGGGGGAGTGTTCTGCAACCTTCAGTACTGCTGTCATGTTCTGTAGGAATTTCAACTGCACCTCGTTATGGGAATAAAATGTTTTTGTTGGGGACAGAAATAATCAGGGTTTCCACACTTAATCAAAATGTGTAGATTTAAAAATTTGAAAGTAATGGCTGGCCTTGACAGTATGTTTTTAATTAAAATGCAGCACCCATATATTCATCAACCGAGCTCAGCTCTTCAGGCCTTTCTCCATCCTAAAATCAGCATTTCACATCCTGAGGAGAAAAACCCTGCGATGAATGTTAGCAGCAGTTTTGAAATGAGGGATTTCATCAGGATATCATATCTTGATCGGCTTCCGAAGCAAGGAGCCTCTGTGAGATCTCAACACAGCCCGTGCCGTGGTTTCACTTCAAAATCCCAGTTCTCGCATTTCGATAAAAAAACAAC
Source organism: Lucifuga dentata (assembly GCA_014773175.1). Lineage (NCBI taxonomy): Eukaryota > Metazoa > Chordata > Actinopteri > Ophidiiformes > Bythitidae > Lucifuga > Lucifuga dentata. Next base: position 377,191 of record VXCM01001643.1, read on the forward strand.
TCTGAAAGTCACCAAACAGTCCTTGAATTTGACTTCCAAGTAAGTTTGGGAAAAATGTGTGTAGAATTTTCCCTGGACTCAATCAGTTCCTGCATCTCTTTTTAATGAGAGCATTGAGATTAGATACAAAGCACATTCGTGTTTGTGCTTGCATGTTCACACATGCACGGTGTTTTAAATATGCATGTGTGTGTTTGCACGTCTGCAAGTCTGGGTGCACTTACGAGAAAGACCAGGAGAGGCGGCGGGGGGGNGGGGGGGGGGGGCAGAGGTTGATGCGTGAGTGTGTTTGCGTGCATGCGTGAGTATATCTGCGTGTGTGTGTGTGTGTGTGTGTTGCAGCATTGTGTAATGCTGACTAATGAATCATTGAGAAGCCCAGCAGTCCAGGGGTGACTTGACTAGCTGATTGGTAATTAATTGTTAATGAGGCTTAGCGAGCAAACAGGGATCTGGAGAGAGAGAGAAAAACACTGAAAACTACAAAGAGAACAAAAACAATGAGGGGGAAAAAGAAAAGGGGGGCTGAAGTGACCGGATACTGCATCAAGCCATAGCACTTGATTAATGGGGTGTGCATACTCACAAGATACATGCGCACACACATGTACACACTCATGGAGAGGTGGTTGAGTGACTCTGCATCACAATGCAGCAGCTGTGGGGGAAGTAAGAAGACTACAGGGGATTAAAGTAGACACCTCATCCACTGTTTCTGTCCTCCAGGGCTCAGTCTCTCTGCTGCTTCCCATTGACACACACACACACACACAAATAGCGCCTCCCTGGGTTAGCTGTTGTTGTTGGTGGAATAGCGTGACCCGCGGCTGAACTGTGCTGACAGCTGTGGAAGCTTCGTAGACTCGTTGATGCCGTGTTGACTTGGTTGGACTCTGTTGTCTCATCTGTAAACTGAGACAGGGACCTTAAATGTCAAAGGCAGGGAAATTTGTGGTGTGTGTGTGTGTGTGGCCAGTGCTTCCTATGAGGTCCAAATTTGGCCCAGAAAAAGAATTGTGTTTCTGCTGGGAATTCATGATCAGAGGAATGTGTGATCCGTACTATAGTAATAACAACATGTGTGTGTGTGTGAATACAAATGAGCTCTTAGCAAGGAAGCCACATTTATTATCTTCTCTGAACACAGTTGTTTACCCTGAGCTGCACTACTGCTGGCTGATTGAGTAATTTGAAGGACAGACGGGGAGCCAGACGGATAAAAGTGTTTGTATGTTTTCAGTGAACGGTTTGGCCTTTTGATGTTTCTATGGCAGCTGCAAAGTAAGGCATGATGCGGTTGCTATGACAATGATGGGGGTACTGACTTTTGGTGTGAGTGTGTATGTGTAAGTGATGTGTGCATGAGTGGACGTACATGTGTTTGCTTCAGACCTGTCATGGTAGTCTGTAGAGTGAGACGTGATCGTAGGTAACTGGGTGTGTGTGTGTGTGTGTGCGCGCATGTGAGCGTGAGCTTTGCATTTAAGCCCAACAAGGGGTCTTTCACCAGCCTCTGGTCAGTTTAATGAAATACACCCTCCTCATCCCTCCCTCACCACCCCTCCTCTGCTCTCCCCCCCTGGGACTTGGCTCTGGGTCAGTGCTTCCTCTGCTGTCCTCGTCGTCATGGTTACTGCCTTAAGCGTCACCCGGGACAACATGCAGAGGAGGGAGGCAGGCTGGGCATCAGTGACTTTTGGAGCTTTTCATAAATTATAGCCCAGAGGCTTCAGGACTGAAGCTGGCTGGCAGAGGCTGAAATATGGCTGCCGTTTTGTTTCCTGTGATATATGGCAGCGGCGCTGGGCATGCTACAGAGCTCCGGTTGCACTTTATTTCTCAGCACAGAAATTACTGTGCTTGTTTATGTAGAGAGAATGCAGGGTAGCGGTAATTACAGCATAATGGAGCACAGGGAGTTTTGCTAGTTGGTTGAGGATCAAAAGTTCATAACAAACAACCCTCAGGCCAATTTTGTTAAGGGAGATGAGAACTGTGCCGAGTCCTTGAAGAAACTGAAATGTATAATGGCTCCTTATGTGTGGTGTGTGTGTGTGTGTGTGTGTGTGTGTGTGTGTGTNAAATGTATAATGGCTCCTTATGTGTGGTGTGTGTGTGTGTGTGTGTGTGTGTGTGTGTGTGTATTGCAGTTATAGTCATGTTTCTGGTCCTCTTGTTTCAACAAATGATGCAGATCCTAAAATTCAGATAAAAATTCATTTATTCCTGTATGTCAGGATGCTAAATTTGATGAAGTGGTTATGTCATTGGCCACAGCTGAATGAAGTACGAGTGTGTATTTTATACTTTTTTTTTTTTTTTAAAGATGAATGTGTGTGAAGTATGATGGATATGTTTTTCTGCTGCAGGTTTTACATCTTATGTCAGGATTTCTGTGGCTGATGTGGCTAAGGAGAGACACATCAGGGCTACTTAGCTTAGCATGCTGCCTCCGCTACCTGGATCCATATAAACTGTGGGAAATGGATGTATGGTTGGATGATATAACACCTTTTGTCTTAACTGTTTCACTCACCTTTAGTTAAGATGAAGTACTATATGAAAGCACCAATAGTATATTGGTCCAAGTATTGTCACATTATTGTTTAGCTATTAAGAGGCATGCTGGAAAACTGTAATATTAATCCAGCCTGGTTTCAACTATGACATTCTGGATTCTCTCTCTCTCTCTCTCTCTCTCTCTCTAAACAGCATATCAGGGATGTGTATAGTAGTATATGGACCGGTGCTGCAGTATCTTACGTAAGCCCAGTGAAAAACGCCATCAGCAGTATAATCTGCTCTCTTGCTGCCAGGCTTATGGCTGAATAATATTAAGAATAGACAGTCTCTCTTTTCTTCTTCCTCTCCATCTCTCTCCAATATTAATGCCCTGAGCAGCCCCCTTTAGACCCTCTCTGTTTGCCCTCTCTGCAAGATTACCCTCTTTCCTACCACGACAACCCTCCATTTCTTTCTTTCTTTCTTTTGTCTTTTTCTTACCACCCACTCTCCTTGTCCTCTCCTGTAAATTTTCTTGACACCTGCCCTTATTCTCTCTTTTCTTCTTTAGTTCCCCTATTTATGCCCCTTTTTATACGTTGGCCTTGATCCCTTCTCTACCTCCTACCTCCCCCCCTCCTCATTTGTGTTTTTCTGTTGTCTTAATTTCTCTCTTCACACACTTCAGACCAATTAATTATTCATTTATTTCCTTCTGCTCTGTCTTTATTGCAGGACTGGGTTTTTCTCACTCGATTCTGCTTTCTCACCGATTTTGGACGTCTGGACTTCCGGTTCCGCTATCCAAAGGTAAGGATGACGTATGTGTGTGTATTTGTGCATGCTTCTACTTGTTTTCCATTTATCTTTCTCATTCAGTCATCCATCACAGTTTGTCTTTTCATAGCCTTCACGGAATCTCTTCTTCTTCTCCCTATAATAACCACTTTAGTATGCTCTCATCCAGGGAGCCATTGAGGTTTTACATTCTTTGATCATCGTTTGTGTTCTGAGTATCTTCCTCTCTACTCATCAACTGTTCAATCGTCTCTTTCTTTTCCTCCTCCCTCATCTGATCTTTCCTCCTCCCTCATCTAATATGATGCCGTTGCTCTTCCTCTCCTCTCTTCTCCCTCTGCTGTTCCTGCTGCATCCGCCTTGTCCTCTTTTTCAATCCCTTCCTCATTTAGCTGTCCTTCACTCTCTGTTTCTGTTTGCGTTTCATTGCTTTTACTCTTTTAGCCTGCAGACTTTGGAAGTTTTTGTTGAATAAATCTTAACTACCTTCTCTCTCGTAGTCACGGTGCTGTCAAAACATATTGCTCTACTTTGATGACAGTTCTCAGTGGCCAGCTGTGTACAAGAGACCTGAAAAGGTGAGATTTCGACACCCTCATCATGTCTTCTGACAAGGCATAATTTGAGGGTGAAAAGACACTTGCGTGGCACTGTAGTTATGTCTCTAACTCAGGATAGAACAGAGCTGTTTTCCTCAGATTCTGAAAAGCTGACATTTTGGAGGCGGACTTTTATTCAACAGCGATGATGCGTTATTGATATATGCAATAATTATGAAGGATACAATCCATATTTTTGAACAAACCAAAAGAGGGAAGTTTAAAAAGAAGTTGCTCCGCAGGAAAAAAAAGTCAATAATTGCGAAGACATACAGGAGGAAAATATGTTCTCCGAAATTGATATTATTTTAGAGTAATGGTCATGTAGGCCATTCCTAAGTATAAAAGTAACATTAAACTATTCTTCTATATGTGACATAATCTGCTGGTACAGTAAGCTACACAATGTGACCCGTCTAGGAAATCAAGATTAAAGTACTTTCACAACTAATAAATAATGTATAATGTGACCATTTCCTCCAAATGCAAACATTGGTAACCCCCATTTTCCCCTTTCAAAGTTGTTCTTAACATCCCTGCTGTCATTTTTTTCAGTATTCAGGATGTGATGTAACCATTTCCTCTGTTATTAAACTAGCCTGAGTGCTTCGAAAACTAGCTTGGATGTTAGAGAAAAGAGGACACATGTTAAAGCTGTAATTGGGGTTATTGAGTGTTATGTAGTGCAATATCCTGCTTAAAGGCAAAATCCACCCTGAATTACTTCAGCACAGTTAAAAAAAAAANATATATATATATATATATATCTATATATATATATATATATACTACAATTGGTTATATAACCTGCATTTCTTTGCCCATTTTGTCATCTCTATTTTCCTCATTTTTGCTGACAACTGGACAGACGTAGATCATCATGTCAATATTTCCAGCACGGCTACAAAGAGTGCAGCATTTCTCAGCTTTCAGGCCTTCTTTCTAGAGTTGCTATTTTTCATTCATGTTCAGCAATCTCACAGGGAGAAGTCCATCACAGAGGAGGCCGGGATATCAATTTCTGGTGACAGCTCCCTCAATACACCAGCATGCCATGCCATCACATTTTCAATTACATTTTGATGATGCACGCTTTGCCTTTTCTGTACTGGAAAAAAACCTACTGTCATGCTTTCAAAGTTGCTGTTATTATTGCCTGAAATGCATATGTAAGCCAGATAAGCCGAATGTTGTAAATTGAGGCACATTCTGGGAAATATGTGAAATCGCTAACAAGACATGGTGACAGCAAGTGGATTTAATGAAAACGTTAGTTGCCACAATGAGGGACGGAGTGAAAACTGCTGATTTTCATTTTGTCAACATCTGCTTCCACTCAGAACTGCTACCAGAAGGAGGCGGTGCTGAGGCCTGAAAACAACCAGGTCATCAACCTCACCACACGCTACACCTGGTCGGGCTGTGTGGTAAGAAGCTGCACACACATCCACTCACCCATTGTGAGCAGCATCATCAGCATCAGTAGGATCCGTCCTCCAACGTGTCCCCAAGAAAAACACTGAATCATTACCAGTGATGCTTTTCTGTAACTAAAGCTAAACTCTGACCTGCGTGTGTGTGAGAGAAGAGTATTGCATTATTCATTTTTATTTTCAGACAGTATAGCTGATTTTCACCTTTCCTATTGTATATGCCTATGTTATGAAAAAATGAATAGAAGTATGAAACACAGGAAAACAGAGAGAAACAAGTGATCTGTGAAATGCTTATAACATTTCACGGATTCACGTTTTCATTGTTAATGTTGGATTCCAGCCAACCAGGATCCAAAGTTTGTTTGTTTTTTTTTTGTTTTGTTTTGTTTTGTCCCTGTGACACTTCTTAAAATTCCCTTTGTCTGTTATCAAAAAGTGAACAAACTGTGGTTGGTTTTTTTTTTTTTTTTTTTTTTTTTTTTTTTNGTGGAAATATATAGCGCTCTCTCTCTCTCTCTCTCTCTCTCTCGCTCGCTCAGGTGGAGGGAGATGGTGATGAGGAAGTTCTAAGTTGCGTGGGTGGTCGTAGTTTCCGCTCAGTGAGGGAGAGATGGTGGTACATCGCTCTCAGCAAGTGTGGGGTAAGCACTGACCTCTGACCTCCCAGCCTACTGTCTTCATCTCCAAGACTGCAGTCGCTACCAGACGGTTACCCTGGTGATGAGAAGTAGAACCACACAAGCAAATTCATCAGCTGCAGACATAAGCACATGCTTGCTGTTTCCTGCTTTTGGACATTCAGTATTTTGTAGTGGACACACACAACGCATGTGTTCTTCTTCTTTTTCATCATCCTGATTAATGGTGAGCTTGTTGACCTTTGAAATGCACAAAGAAGAGTTATTTTTTTCACCGTAAATCATAGCATATGTCTTTGCAAACTCACTGAGAAAGTTTCAGGTGCAAGTGGCAGCATAAGATGTTGAAATTGAAAAGCACAGCCACCACGCTGAGGAAGGACCTGTGAAATGCAAGGTGTTTAAGGCTCCCTTTGTGTTTGTTGGCTCCATGAATTTTAAAAGACCATACCAGCCATTTTGCTTGTTTGAGCCTAATATATTCAATTTTTATACATGTAACGTTACTGACAATCATTTCCCAAAGCATACTACTGGACACTGTGAATTAAAATTTTTTTTTTTCCTACTTTCGAGACCGCCATTGATATCAATTCATTCTGTTATGTTAAAATCAACTTCTTGATACTTGAAACGTTCTCTAGGTAATCCATCATCACAAACAAGACATGTGTTCAGGTTTTTTTCGAAGTTATTTAATTTTAGTGTTTAAGCTCAAGCAGCGCAGTGATCTGAAAATGCTTCCTAGTGGTGCATTCAAGTGCTGTAGTGAAGAACTGACAACAGGAAGCATTTTCAGATCACTCCATGCTTTTTATTTTGCTTAAACGCTAAAATTACGTAACTTAAAAAAAAAGCAAAAACCATCTTGTTCGCAATGATGGATTACCTATCCCAATATCGTTTCAAGTATCAAAATTTGATTTTAATAGCGTACCAGAATGAACTGAAATCAATGGCGGTCTGGAAAGTGGGAAAAAAAATTTTTAATTTACCTTTCCAGTAGTATGCTTTGGGAAATGATTGTCAGTAATGTTACGTATATTAAAATTGAATATATTAGGCTCAAACATGCAAAATGGCCAGTATGGTCCTTTAAACTAACTTGAGCCTAATTTTTGTCCCTGAATTCACCTTTGCACCCGAGCATATTGCATACATACAGTATATATAAGCTATATTTTAAAATTCCAGTCTAAGTAGTGAGTGTAAAGGCTCCTGCAGACTGTGCGATTAGAGCGATCTCATAAGTCACTGCACATCACACTGAGCGAGGTAAGTATTTGTGTCAGACTCTACAAGCTCAAGCTTGATGCACGTCAGATTGTGAGAGGTGTGCGTGGTGAAATGCAGCCCTAAGACATGCAGGAAAAGAAATGGCACAGGCAGCTACAGAGCTTCTCTCTCTCTCTCTCTCTCTCTCTCTCTCTCTGCCNAAAAGAAATGGCACAGGCAGCTACAGAGCTTCTCTCTCTCTCTCTCTCTCTCTCTCTCTCTCTGCCACTCACACATGCAAAAACACACGTTATTTACAGGAGAGGTAGAGAGTTGCCTTTTGAACCTCAGCAACATTCTCATGACATTTCATCCTCAGGATGTTTTCTGATTAGTTGGTTTAAAACATGGTTTGTAGCAGCAGTTAATCTGCTGTCCGTGGACTTGTCTCATTTAGTGATATAAGACCACCATTTTAGATCTATGACCAGTAAATACTTTACTAATCTTAAAATAAAAGCAAAACTGAAAATGATTGCACCCTTTTATTTCAACGGACAGAATTGCATTGATCCATACATTAATGGAAATTCAGAGTGAGGAAACTGATAATTATTACAGTAATTGCAATTCTGTTCAGTAGACCTTTAGAGTTTAACTTTTAACTGCTATACTGTTTTATGTAGTGGTCAAAATGCTACTCACGTCCTCCTGCACTAAAGTGCTCATATGTCACAGTTGATGGTCTATCGTGATTCTGTCTCTGAATTGCCCCTGGACACAGTGAAGTGTTATCACTCACTTAAGCTGCAGAGCTTTGTGCAGCAAAGTGCACTGTGTCTTAATATGCAACTCTCTGCTTAAACTGTGTTAACATGACTTATGGCGGCTCCATTGTAGCTCACTGATTAGTGAGCTTCGGAGAGTTTTAAGCCTTGTGTTGTTTGATAAAGGGACTTGCTGTTTTGCCATGAGAAAAGCAGCAAAGTGGCAGCAGTGGTCTGTTATTTCCTGATGCGGGTCTGGACTGGGGCACTCTGTGGAGAAATCATGAGTGCTGTATAATGATAGCTCTGCTCGGTGACAATGCGTCCTCCTACACTGTGGGCTCCAGCCAAACCTGTGTGTTTGTGTAGCTGGTTTTCTATGTGTGCTGTGTTCTAATGAACTGAGTGGCTGAGTGTAATACTGTGCTTCTCCTCCCTATCAGTGTCATGCTCCTGTGTGTGTGTACCACTCATTTCCCTGCAGATGTTTTGGTGGGTTAGTTTTTGTGCTGTCACTGGAGAGCTCTGACTGAAGAGGGTTGTGATTAGAGTGGACGCTTCCTGCAGACCGTGTTTTAGTGTCATGCCAGTGTCCACTGATGGACACGCTGCCTAACGCTGTTGGACTCGTATAAAAGACCATCTCCATCCTCTGGGACATATGCACGCCGTGCCTCGCAACCAATTTCCGCCTTCGTCTCTTGCCACTCTCCTTCTCACTTTCACACCTGTCCCTCTTTCCAAACCTCTGTCGTTCACAATCATCTGCCGCATCCTGTTCTCTTTTAGCTCTGTCACCAAGCTGTTACACCCTCTGTGCCATTTCATATCGCTGTCATTCGTTCTCCTCCTCCTCCTCTTCTGTTAGCCTGTCTCTAATTGTCTGCTTCTTCCCTCTTGGCATCCCGTCGCTCCATCTTGCCATCCCACCAGTTTCTCTTTGCCTCTTGCACATTTCATGCATTTCTCCTTTCTTCCTCACTTTAATCTGCTACTACATTTCCTCCCTTTGTTCCTGCTGCTCAATTATTCAGCTCCTTTCATGTACTTTCTATCTTTACTTTAACTTTCTGTCTTTACTTGAGATGAAGTAGATCTGAATCCTTATCAGCTACTAAAGCCCTTAAAACCAAAGGATATCCGCTCTCAATCCAAACATGTAGGCTTGCATGCAGAAAATGGTAAAACGTGAGGTTGATTATTTAATCTTTCCAGGCATTTACACTTGATTATATAGAGCAGGCAGCCTCAAGGCTAGGAAAAAAAAAATTATTTTATCAGGGAAAAACTGTCATTACAAATAAAATTCAGGTCATCACAAAATTGCAGCGCAGAGGACCTCTGACAGTTAACATTCAGACAAATCACACAAAAATTGCAAGATTTAATGGGTTTTTTTTCAATAGTAGTCTTTTCACTGTGTTACTTTAAAACTTTACATTTGTCCATGAAATTCCAAAGTTTTGTGTCAGTATCTTGGTATATGCTCAATTACTCAGTTTGTCTGTAGGTGATGGGTTGGTAATTGGGTTGATGGTTGATTCTCTCCACAGTCACAAAGTTTAAGTAGCAAAAACATTTCAATTCACCTGCTGCGGTAAGACTTTTCATAAAATTCTTTTGAGTTAATCTAGCTTGAAAGGAAGCACTGGCTGCATAGCATTAATTGTAAACGAACCCTAAATAACTCAATAACATTGCTTCATTCCTTGCATTCCTTAGAAATGGATGAAATTATTATTTAAGCATGTTCGTGAGGTGTTTATTTCTGTGGTTTTTGTGAAGGACATGGAGAAATAGGGAAATCTGAATGGCTGTAATCAACTTCTGGTAAATTGTATCAGGCACCACAATATTAACAAAACAAGAGTACCTCTGTAATCAAGAAAGCATGGAAATTGAATTACTAAGGAGAGCCGGCCACTAAAATGTCAGTTGTGGCCAACATTTCAGGTGCTGTCAAACTCTTAAGCCAGGTTCCTGTGTCCTCTAAAGGAATTAACAGAGCTGGTGAGTTGTGGATTGTGACTGAAAGATTGTACTTATATTTGTTTAAAATTTCTCAATAATTTCAAAATAATTTGTGGCACACGATTAATTTTCAGAGATAATGTTGGCTTGGCTAACTTGTGTTAAGCTGTAGGCTATAACCAAACAGTATATTTCAGAGACAGATTCAGACTCAAAGGACTTTGAAAAGTCCTTTTAAACGCTAAACACGATTATTATTGGTAGCCTATGGGAGCCCAGGAAGGCTGTGAGTATGACTGTGAGAACGCCCTGTGTGATATATCAGAATTATATCAGAAGTGGATGGTTTTCACACTCTTCAAACCCATATCATAGCCTCCTTCACATAGAGGAGAATCCTACTGTGAAGTGTGACTACTTCCCTCATCTATCCCTTCTCCCCTGCGTGCTTCAGTTTCTCCCTCTTTGCATTTACTCCTCTTTCTTTATTGTAGCCTCCTCTCTACCTGTTTTTTTTTAACAGTCTCCCTCTCTACATCTATCACTCTCTTTATCTCTGTCTTCTTGCTCTTTGTGTCTGTATTGATTTTGTGGCAGTACACGCTCTATGCTTCTCACCCTTTTTGATGGAGGGAGTGAGATGGAGTCTCGGGCTGCAAAATGAAATCAAAGTCTTTCCCCTCGCTCCACTGCAACAAACCCAAACTCCATTGGCTTTGAACTTGTGTCTGTGAAATGAGCTCTTTGTGCTCTGATTGTCAACCCATCTCTACCCCCTCTCTCTTGTTCTCTGCTCTCATCTCTCTTTCTCTTCTGCCTTCCAAAGTCAGTTTACTCCAACAATGTTAATTTACATGATTGCCNAAAAAAAAAAAAAAAGCCAACAACATTGCAAAAACAGTTTTCCATCCAGGCATGTTCATTTTCTCTATGGTAGGCTTCCTTTCATGATGTTTAACCTGCATAAGTAGTCTCTTGCTAGAACCCTATGAAATTTAAGCATATAATGAGCCTAACAAATAATTGATAAGTTAATCATTAATCATACTGCATTAAATTGAAGGTTACTATCATTCTGGCCATCATCCATCCACCTCCCAGACCAGCTGGGAGATGGACTGATGTCGCACAGTTATGCTAAGCGACTAAACCAGTGGTGAATTCCTCCCCAGGAAGGTTTACATGTTTTCCTGCTGTTATAAAATGGAAAGATGGTGAGAAGTTTGAGTTTTCATATTTAAATTTACAACAGCAGGACTGAATCAGATAAGAGATTTGCATGCATGGAATTCAGATGCTGTAATTTATGATATCATCAATATCTACTATCATATCATATGCAGGAAGCACCAATGTTTGCCTAATCAATCACTGGACCATTAAATTGATTAATCATTCAAACCTCTTGGGTGCTGGAGGTAGCTACTGATTTCATCCACCACTAGGGTGTCTAAATCCACCCTAGTGTGGATTTAGACATTGAAATACACTGTATCTTTGTTTACTGTACACTTCATCTTTGTACACTACAGTGCATGAAGAAAAGGTGAATGTATGCATGACCGTATTTATGCGCTGACGCACTCCTCTGCTGAACAACAAAGACCATGTTTAGCAAGTTAAACAAAATGGCTTACAAATGTACTCTCTAAAACATACCGGCAGTGTGTTTCTGTGTGCCTGGAGGGCTAAAAAATTATTTTTGCAGCCCATGAGTGCATCTCTGCCAGTAAACAAATGCAAAGTAGTCCATTCCCAACATGGATTTTGTTGACCTGAACCAGTTAGACTAGAGGCATGAAAACAGTGTAGGATTGTAGTTGGGGCCTCTGATGGACAGAGGTAGGAGGGATGGCGGCGGATGCCTGCTGTGAGTGGAATGCTGAAGAGAAAATGAGTAAAATGAAGGAGTGAAAATCTGTGTTGATAGAATAATATATTCTTGACTGATTACATTTGTAAAAATAGAAAGATTTTTTTTGTCATTGTTAATATGGCTCAGCTCCAGTTAAAGTCCATAAATTTAAAAGTAGAAGGCTTGTGACCCAGTAGTTTTCGATTCATTATTTGTGACATCTTGTGTGATGCAGTTTTGAGTTTGTGTCCTCATCTCTCTTCCCATGGTTCCTGTAGAACATCATTACCAAGCTGAAGATAAAAAGTGAAAATGTCACAAAAACAAGCTGTCAGAATGCAGAATTGACCAGCATAGTTTTGGCAATGATGTACCAGCCTATTCTCTGAAAGTCTTAATGTCACATCCGTATAATAAATTCACCTTCTACATCCACAACCTTTCAACTCCGTTAAGGCCCTGAGGGAGGAGGATTTGAGAGAGAGAGATAATATTGTATGATCGGTGGATGGATAATTTTTCTTTTTGTACAAGACATGCTCTTACACAAAGCAAAGTTGTTCATGTGTCTAAGGCCAGATTGTCTAAGATTTATGATAGTGTATCCCCAGTATGTGATAAATGTCAGTATTCTCCTTATGCCTGACGTGTCTGTAAAACTTGGAAGAACATTTTTAACACCATATCAGATATTGGAGAAACACTTGTACCGAATCTGTTCAAACATCAAAGCAAGCGAGATTAAGGGTATTGATTAACTAGAAATAAAAATCTTCCCCCTTTAATTCTCGATGGTAACACACTTTTCATTTTCTTAAATTAGAGAAAATTACACTCATATTAAAATGCTGATTGGACACACTGCAGAGAATATGGTGACATTAGGGTTAAATTTCTACCAACCGAGGAAGCTATAGTTAAAATCTGTGGTGTTTTGTGAGACAAAAACCCATGTTTTTTATGATGATATGTGTTGCTGTCTGCACAGCTTTCTATTGATTGACTTCTTGTATTTCTGTGCGGGTTTGGTTTTATGGATTGTTTTCCTTTTTAAATCATTCTATTCTCTTGTCATCCTTTTTGTTATGGTTGTGGTGTCATATATATATATATATATATATATATATTTAAAGGCTTTATGATAACATTGATAAATGTAAATGACATTAATTTTGTTGCAAAGTCTAGTAAGAAATGCAATAATGTACAAGCACATTTTGCACAGATTAGGAAGCCGTTCCCAACAGCAGAGAGTTCACTTCAATCTCCCTCTCTGTCTCTTTTGCTCTCTGCTCTCAGGGCAATGGCTTGCAGTTGGAGTATGAGATGAAACTGACCAATGGCCAGTCTTTCTGGACGCAGCATTTCTCTGCGGACGAGTTTGGTAAGAATTACTAGACAGAAAGAGAGAAATTATGGAACGAATTGCTGATGGCACAAGCCAACACCACTTAGCACGGCCAATAAAGCACCCTGAACTGAACAAATTACAATAATGAAGGGATGGCTGAATGAATTAATGATGATAGATGAACTGAGGGGGAGGGATAAAATGAAGAAGAGACCAAAGGGGCTGTACTTCTGAATGAACTATTCCAACATCTCCCACAATGTTCTCTCTCCCTTTATCACTCTGTCTCATTGTCTCTCAACTCTTCCCATATCCTCATGATGTATCTGTGTCTCTGATGTATCTGCGTCTCTGATGTATCCGCATCTTTTCATTCCTGCCTTTTCCTCATCTTCTTTACCCTAATATTCTCTTTACTTCATTGACTCTTTGACTTATTTAATTACACCCTCTCTCTTCTTCCTTGTCTTCGCCTTGTTCCGCCTTCTTCCATTTTTATTATATCTGTCCTGCTTCTTCCACTTCATTTATCCATTCATCTCGCTTTCTACTCTCTTCCTCTACTTTCTTCATTCCAGGAATCTTGGAGACGGACATCACATTCCTGATCATCTTCTCCGTGGTGTTCCTCCTGTCCTGCTACTTTGCCTGTAAGTACTCTGTTTCCACTCTTTTATTCCATTTTTTCTCCTTGAAGAAGTATTAATGCTTATTCCATTTTTTCCTTACTTATCCTGACTTTCAAAGGCCACCAGCACCATTAAGTGTCCTTTTTTTTTTTTTTTTTTTNTTTTTTTTTTTTTTTTTTGCCCGATGAATTATAAAATCGACATGTCTTCTTGATGGGAGAAGAGTAAGTGCTTGTGTTTCCTCAGATAAGTAAAGGTTGAGCGTGTGCCTATTTTCTCCTGGGGCTGAGAGTTTTTCAGAATAGAGGGTGAACAACACAGGAGCAGAGTTTAGAGGATGAAGAGAGCGAGGTTTGGTTTCATGTGAAGGTGAACGGCTGAATGGAGAAGGTAGTGCTAATGGTTAGTGAAGAGTGTGTGTTGTTTGAAGGTCACATCTCAAATAGCTGGAGAGAAAAAGAAGTAAATGCACTTCTGTTATTACTTAAACATAAATCAAGGATACAGACTCTAATTCCCTGCAGCTTCATTTCTTTTTCTTCCAAACTACTAAAGTCTTAAAGGATTCTGGATGTTTAGACTTCTAAAAACAGCACAGAATGGCCTTCAAATTTCCTGTAATTATCTCCTACAGTGCGATCAAAGTGTTTTGTTTTTTTTTTTGTTGTTTTTTTTTTTAGTCTAAACGATTAATTCAAAAATGACTCTACTCTCTACCCAGGCGAGTTTTGGTACACTGGTGAAGTCCAAGTGCAGTGTTATAATTTACCATCTAGTAGAGGACAATAGGAGCAATACAGTTCCTGCTGTGGCTGTCAGTGCTACGTAATGAAGTACATAAACACTTACTGCACTTTGAAATTGTTTGTCTACATATCATGTGGATTTCACCGCAGGAGTAAAAAACTGTTGTAGTCAACTCAGCATTTGTACATTGCTCGTGTGGCTTCAGTGGTTGAGTAAAGGTTGACAGTCATTGTTTTGCAGCAAAATGATCCTTTAAGAGTCATCATTAGTGTTTCTTTGAAGGAGTCACAAGAAGAACCCACGAGACTGGAACCTGTCAGTCAGGTCTGTCACAGCAGCCAACAACTTAATCTAATTTATTGATGTTCTCTGATGCTGTTTAATGTTAATACCCATAAACACTGGAGGAAAATGGGCTTAAATTTGAAAGCATTATGGTGATTTCTCATCATTAAAAGAAATTATTCAGTTACATATGTGACATTATCCTCGATCTACATGGTTCAAAAATGAAGGAATAGGCTTTAAAAGTTGCTTGACTGTTTCCACGGGGCAGCTGTGAGTGTGTATGTGTTCACGACCCTTCCATTGCTTGAAAATATTCCCCCAGGCCGCTGATGTTTCCTAATAAAGCCTCTTGCTTAAATATGCAGAAATAATACTTCTTCAAAGATCAGGGACATATTATAGCAAAGATGTGTATGGGCTCATACACTGACGAGGCAGACATCTAAAGATAGATGCATACTAATGATTCCTCTCCTCGTTATTTGGCCCGCTCCCTTGTTCTTTCTTCTCTTCTCCCTTTTCCTCTCACTTTCCTTCACCATCTGTTAGCATATCTGCATCCTTTTTATCTCCATCAACACACACACACCCACACACACGCACACACACGCCACTATCACCTCTGTCTCATTTGTGTTTTTCCCCCTGCAGATAATCTGAAAGGACGACAACTTCTTCACACAACTTACAAAATGTTTATGACGGCAGCAGGTGTGGAGGGTGAGAGCCATAGCTTCTATTCTGAACTCACACGTACTGTTCACACACATACACACATTGAATTAAGTGGAAGCACTCACACACTCTCCTGCTGCATGATGACAATGAGCCTTTCGCAGGCTGCAGCATCTCATACCTTAATTGCTGCTTCAAAAGTGCAGATATTATCGCCCTTATTAACCTCTGAATAGAAACTTTTGCAAACAGCGTTCGGTGGAGCGTGCCATTAATAACGCCACACCTCTCATTTCAACCTATCCACTCCTTTATCTCCTCCCTTTTATCTCATTCTCTTCTCCCTCATTTGCTGGTCCCTTCTCCAAATCCCCTCTCAATTCTCCTTGCCCCTTTCGATTCTCTTTCTCCTCCTCCCTGTTCTGTCTCACTTGCCTTCTCCCCATTTCTCTCCCCTTCACCTCCCGCTGCTATCACCCTGTCTCCTTCGCCCTCTCTTTCTCCTTCAATGANTCTCCCCTTCACCTCCCGCTGCTATCACCCTGTCTCCTTCGCCCTCTCTTTCTCCTTCAATGAAAACCTTGTCTTTCTCCTTCTCTGACTTTCTTTACTATCATTGTTCTCCCATGTCTCATTTTCCATCTCCTCCCCCTCTCTTGTATTCTCCTCCTCTTCTTCCACCCTTCCTCTTGCCTTTGCCTGCCATTTTCTTCCCATCTCCTCTCCCTCCATCTCCCCCCCCCCANCCCCATTTCTCTCCTCCCTGCGTCTTTTCCACTTTGCAGTGCTCAGCCTCTTGTTCCACTGTGTCTACTGGGGCCTGTATGCAAGAGATGGAGTTGGCAACGGCAGTCTGAAAATACTTGGTGAGTGTCTCTCCTGCATTGGTCACATACTGACAGAGTGACACTGTGCCTGCACTGGAAAATCACTCAATGCCACAGCAGAATGAATGAGTGGACGATGATGGATGTGTGTGTGTGTGGGCTGAAAAAGTATAACAGGCAAAGGCAGGATCATGCATGATGTGTGTTTGTGTGACCTGATTTTTATCCTCCCCTCTGATATAACAGATTCAGAAACCACAACCTAATTACTCCTTCTCTCTCCCCTTTTCTCACTTTCTCTCTCCACCTCTCTGTCCCTCTCCAGGGAAATTACTGTTCTCCGTCAGTTTCTTGGTGTTCCTTCTGATGCTCATATTGTTGGGAAAAGGTTTCACTGTCACCAGGTGAGGGGTTTGCAGTTTTCAGTGTTTGTGTGTGCACATTTGTTTCTACAAGCCTGTGTGTGTGTGTGTGTGTGTGTGTGTGTGTGTGTGTGTGTGTGTGTGTGTGTGTGTTTTCCGTCTTGCTGTCATAATCATAATACTATCTCCTGAAATGACATTGTTAGGTGTCAATCAACAAGTCAGTTCGTTTGGCCGCTCTGATTGTGTGGGTGAGCACCTGATGTTCTCCCACTGGGGAATTTGACAGAAATGTTGCATCATTGAGATGTATTTTGTTGCTGCTGGGTGAAGGTTTGTTTTTTCTTTCAGTTGAAGGAACGTTTGGCCTACAAAAGCCTGTTGTCAAATTTTGTGGTTTTTGTGGTCCAGCAAATGTCCATTTGCTTTGGACTGGTATCATTTCACGTCTGTATACTACACAGATAAGACACATAGAAGGCTCACTGAATTGGGCTTTGACAAAAAAAAAAAAAAAAAAAAAAAAAAAAAATCAGGTGGAAAATCATTTTGAACTGATTTCCACTGGGATTTAACTTCCAGATGTATCAAAAAGAAAAAAATTATGTTTTGTGCTCAGAGATGTTTTTACAGTTAAAAAGGGTTCCCTTCCTGACAGATTCCAGTGAAGAGAAACCTGAAGATAAAACACAAGTTTCTTATGATGCTTTCCTCATTCATGAAGCAAAGCTCCTTTTTTTTTTTTTTTTTTTTTTTTTTTTCTTTTTTTTTTGGGGACTGGTGTCATTTCACATACTGCAGACTGCACAGATAAGACTCAGATAGGACTCGTTTTTGGTTTTGACAGGAAAAAAAATCCATGTGGAAAATCACTTGAAACTGATTTCCACTGGGATTTTATTTTCAGACGTGTCAAAAATAGTTTTTCCCGCTCAGAAGATATTTTTTCACAAGAAGAAATAAAGAAAAATCTAGAGATAAAATTCATTTAAGCTGCTTATATGCACCAGTCCCTCAAAAAAATAAAAAAAAAACTAGTGAATGATTGCACTGCACATGCTATGTTAGAAATGTGACTACCAGTTAAATATTCTTATTGTTGCTTTTTCCTTCTTTAATATTCAAGATCAATAGAGAAAATTTCCATGATTTGTTTTAAAATCAACATCAGAAATAATGAGCCCTTAAACAGATGTTTGACAATTGCAGTTCTTCGCTGAGACATCAGCGTGAACCCTGCAGGCATCTGATTGGAGAAACACATTACTTGCTGGGCTGTCACTCACATATTCAGACGAGAAAATCATTCCAGCTGCTTTCAGTCCTTTATTAATTTTGCCTAAATTATCCTGGGAAATTGATCTAGGAATCATTTTGACACAAGAACTAGGTCGTGCACTTGCAGAATCAATTCATTTTAGATCTTAAAATTGCTAGTTTGTTGATGATTTTGGAGAGATGTCGAGCCATGTCTTCCAGCTGCTGGCTCATTTCATTCTCAGTGCGCATTTTGGCTGACTTTGCGAGGCTATGGTTACATCCTCCTCTGAGCTGAGAAGTTGGCCATCTTTTGGACCCTTTTGACAGTAGATAACTCAAAGTTGCATTATAAAATGAACTGCATTATTGCTAAAAACAAGGCTGCTTTTATTAGTCTGGTGTGTGGCATTAAATCAGTCAGTGCAAAAGGCTGTTTTGAATGCTAATGGAGGCTTAACACTGAAGTGCATCTATTTGTGTAAATAAAGCAACATTAATTACATATCTGGTGGTGAGTAAAGATAGCCATTTGCACAGCCTTCATGTCCAGGAATCTATGGACATTCCATAAACATAAAGTTAAAGACACCAGTTGTTTGTGTTACGTGATTTTAAATAGT
Organism: Lucifuga dentata; assembly: GCA_014773175.1. Lineage (NCBI taxonomy): Eukaryota > Metazoa > Chordata > Actinopteri > Ophidiiformes > Bythitidae > Lucifuga > Lucifuga dentata. The sequence goes on from VXCM01001643.1 coordinate 395,731, forward strand.
TGTTTTTTGGCGTGTTTTCATGATTGTCAAGAACCAAATTTGTTTGTGTGTCCCTACATCCCTCTCTCCATCAGTGTCTGTGAATTTTCTTCTTCTTGATCTTCCTCTTATGTGTGTGTGTGTGTGTGTGTGTTTGTTTGTCAGGGCGAGGATAAGTCACAGCGGATCAGTTAAGTTGAGTATCTACATGACAGTCTACACTATCACCTACGTCATCCTCTTCATCTACGAGGCTGAGGTAGAGTGCACACACTAAATTACCCACAATGCACCACCACATTCAACACTTTAACCCATCTTCTGTCAGAATTTGTCAGTCTGCTCGCACTTGGCTCCTCATATTGCTTAAGTTCAGCTGTTGTAGTTTACTGCTTTTTTTTTATGTGAAATTTGACCTGTATGAGCACTGTCAAGTTGTCGCTTTGAGATATCTTCCCTTTATTCCTCCTCTTCACCTGCAACTTGAGTACGACACTAGAATTATGTCCAGGATGCCTGATTTCTGACTTGACAATGTTTGATATAGTGTCTGCACTGGAATTATTGGTCTCCTCAGCTTTTTTCAATATTCTCATAAATATTCACGACAGCGTTGAGCCCACAGATCATCGTGGGCTGTAATGGCTTTTTCTATCAAGTCTTTCATCACCCTGATACATTTTTAATCATCAATATGCATCAAGTTGATCGTAAAAAGTGTCAGAACAGGAATGGGCACCTCCTAATCTACAAGTACAACCTGAAAGTTTGTGCACATTATTATGTAGTCGATGATTGTTTATTACAAATATAAACCTATTATTACACATTCTGTGAGACCTCACTCTCATTAAAGAGACAATGTTCCATATGTGTAAGATATGTAATTTTGCTTTAGATACATGTAAAATGTAAATGTAATAATATACAGCATGCAAGCCTATGAATTAATAACACGCTCAGGAGTGTAATACGTACATACATTTCTGCATATTTATTGCAGGGGCTTCAGCACAGTGAGCGGTAATGATGCTACATTTAGGGGCGGTGAATTATACTCTTTGAATACAGCATGGTAATAATCCACTGGGAATGGGCAGGGGATCTATCCATGCTATATTTAATGCTGGATCCTATAGCCATCTCTCACACTGCAATATGTGGAACAGAAAGTGTGTAATTTATCTGCCAGCTGCCCTCTTACATGCTCCTCGCTATTAAAGAGCTCAAAACTCAGGGGAGCTCCTGCTAAAAATAAGTCAAACTAGGTTACAATTGTTAACGAAGTGGAGCTGCTGGCTTACGATTCGAGTGTTCCTGACAGGATCCCAAAAAAGCTTCACACTGAGCAGTTAGACCTATGAATAATATAGCAAGGGTAACCCTGTATGACCAGCGCTATCCACTCACTGGACTGTGAAATGCAATCTAGTGTCCGCACGGTCACAAACACATGCACACGCATGTCCCTCGGCCCACTTTTAGAGACGCATCAATGACAAAGGCTTACACAGAATGCTACAAACTGAACTGTCCCGTGGTCAACACAGTGCATCAGCTGAACCACAAGCAATCCATCTTAGTAACTGGGCCAGAGACGATACAAAGACAACTGATGCTACTTTACTGGTGCAAGAATTCAATTAATACAGACATGTACGCCAGCATTCAAAAGTTTGGAATCACCCAGACATTTTCATGTTTTATTTAGGAATTGATAATTTCATTCACTAAGGTGGCATTAAATTGATGTATATAAATGGCTGTTAATGCAGGAAATGACTAACTTATAATTAATTATTCATATGAAACTACTAAGCCTGATTTTTCTTTAGCAGCCATTACTCTACAGTCTTAATGGTAAACTTTTATCTCATCTTCATTTATTGACATTTAAATGCTATTTGGTTCTTAGAGATACTTTTGTAATTGTCTTAACACAGTTGAAACCCATTAATCTCTTTAGTTAAGCAGGTAAATTGTCTTTACTTGGGTTGCAAGGTACTGTTATTATGAAAGTTCAATTCTGGGTTCAAAAATGCCCAAAATAAAATAGTTTTCTCAAGGAGCACTTAAAGTCTATTGTTGTTTTGCAAAATGAAGCTAATTCCATGCATCAGATTACCAAGAAACTATAGATTTCGTAGAGAGGTGTCCACCACTGTCTTGAGAGGAAAAGTGAAAACTGGATCTAACTAGTACAGGAAAAGAAGTGGAGGGTCCAGATGCACAACTGCTCCAGAGGATAAGTACATCAGAGTCTGCAGTTTGACAGACACCGTACGGGTCCTCATGTGGCTGCTTCCTTAAATAGCACATACCAAATAAATGTCATCTGCAGTAGTGAAAAGATGACTCCAGGATGCTGGCTATTTGAAACTGGAAAATGGAAATAAAAGGTTAAAATGTACAAAAGAACACAGACAGTGGATAGTGAATGACGTTTCTGTTTCTTTGCCAGTTTCCAATACGCCTTTTACTTAGAAATTCTGCTTTTAAGGCCAGAGATGTGAGTTTAACATCTCCCGTTTGTGTATCTTTGCCAGTTTTTTGACCCAGGTGAGGTGCTCTATGCCTACGACAGCCCTGCAGGCTATGGACTCATGGGCCTGCAGCTGCTGGCCTATGTGTGGTTCTGCTATGCTGTCCTGATCTCGCTGAAACATTACCCCGAGAAACAGCCTTTCTACATTCCCTTCTTCACCACATATACGTTATGGTGAGCGCCACTCAGCTTCATCACTCTGCTCTCACTGCAGATAACAGCACCTGAGCGAGAGATTGCAAAATAGACGTTTGTCTGAGTTTTCTTCAGTTTGAATAATTTATGCCGCTCTATAGAAATGTGCACATGATAGCTGGCACTTTAAAGGTTCAGAATGGAAAAGTTATTTATTTTACACCTTTTACAACCTCTGTGCTCTATTCACACTGTGGATAATAGTGCTTGAGTGAATGATTGCTTGGGGAAAATATTAGTTATATCCTGCTGTTTGAGGTCTCTGCATTTGCAATAATTTGTGCTTCTATTTGTGCGCACAAGATAACTGATGCTTTTCGGCTCTGTACTTGTAAATACTGCATGAGCCTGAGAGAAATCCTTCCATGTACACATCTCAGCTGCTCAGCCCTGTACTCACACATATGAAAGGGAATGCACAAACTCAAAATGAAGGGTAGATAACAAGGACTAATGCTTTCTTTGTATTTACTCTCATTATTACCTCTGTCTCCCACCTCATTATCTACATCTCCTCTCCCATCTCTATATTTCTCTGCATTTTGGTTTCTACTCCCCCTCCTATCAAACTGTGTTCTCCTCTTATTTTATGTGTTTCCTTTTCATCATTTATCCTTCATCTGCACACTTCTGTCTTCTTCAGGTTTTTCGCAGTGCCAGTTATGGCTCTGATTGCTAACTATGGGATTCCTCGTTGGGCTCGGGAGAAGATCGTCAATGGCATTCAGCTCGGCATCCACCTCTATGCTCACATTGTGTTCCTTGTGTGTATCACATGCAGACACATACACACACACACACACACACACACACACTTACATATCCTTGCACATATACTTAAACTCAAGGTTGTTCATTGTCATTATTTTCAGTGTAGTTTATGAATTATTCACTATTCTTGAGTCATAACTCCCTCATGTTTTCTGTCTCCTCCACACACACCATTATCTACCTTCTCCTCTTCACCCCTTAGACAGATTATTATTTACTGATGACCCAAGTAAATAACTTGCGCAGTTTTATATTCTTAATCACTACTGTTGGACCGCATATTCTCATGCCATATGTCTAAAATGTTGTGCAAGAATAATCTAAAGTTGTAGTATTAACTCATCCTTTTGTCTCTTAGATTATCACACGACCTTCAGCAGCCAATAAGAACTTCCCATACCACGTTCGGACGTCCCAGATTGGAATCCTGCTGTCCAGTCCAAAAGGGGGCGAGGGGGCTGAGAGCTTCCCACATCATGCATATGGAAATAGCTCCTTCCTGGGAGACTCTCAACCCAACTTCACTGAGCTCTTCTCTATCCAATCAGTGAGTCTGACATCGACGTGTATGCGCCACCTCATTTTTGTTAGATGAGATGGAAAACCCGAAAAGTCAAGCCACAAAGAAAGGAGTGAGCATATGAAATATTAGGGTCCAAATGCTCTGTTCCATGTAAGTGACTGACCAATGAATAAAACTATGAAGGCTCATTTATTTTTTACATATTAAAACCACTTTCCTGTTAAAGGACAGTACCAGCTTGTTTAGAATTTCAGCCCGTTTTTAAATCTGCTTTAAAGATTTAGTAATTCTTGTTGCTTTAAAATTCCAACTTTTACTGCATCAAATCTGCCTTGAAATTTTCTGCTGTCTCATATAACAAAGACGTCCCAGAACACATAGATACGACAAAATACTTTGTACAGTAAGGCAGCATGTTGTTATAGTGTATTTCTTGGCAGAAATTTTAATCTGTTTCTGTGCGTGTCAGTTGAATGACACTCAGCAAAGGGTGACATAACACACACACTGACATGAAAACACTGGCACAATGAATGGAACAGGAAGTTTGACAAAACCAAATTAAGGCGCCGTGTTTGCCGTGATAGATTATGTAGCTTAGGAACATTCAGATATTGCTTTACATACTGTACAGAAATAAATGAAACAAGCTCTTAGTAGCAGAAATAATATGAAACAGGCCTACATGACTGGCTGTTTGCATGTTTGTCATATGTTGTTTATATGGACAACATGCTTGAGTGAGCCAGCTTAGTTTTAGCTTGTGGAGTAACTGAACCGGATGAAGTCCGGAAGTCAGGAAACTCGGTACACGTGACCCTGAGCCTGAGCTGTTTCATTTACACAGCATCACTGAGCTTGAAACCGCGCTGTCAAAATATGATGTATGTTGTTACTGAGGCACTGTAACGTCACTTTGGCTGGATTCATACGACAAGTCTTGATGCTCAATTCCGATCTTTTGCCTATATCTGATTTTTTTTGTTCAGTGTATTTACATTTTCTTTTTGAAGCAACTCGTATCTGATACCTGTATTTACACGCTTTTACCTGTGTCAGCCCGGATGCAGCTGCACATGTGCATTTCTGAGACGGATGTAAACAAAAGGCTTCAATGGACTAAGATGAGAGAACTATTTAAAAATATGATCAGCGAGCGGGTTAAAAACATTCACATGCAGAGAGAAACATCTGATATGTTGTGTGAGTGTTTATCTCTCTCCCATCCAGACATGTATTTTCGTTGGTTGATCACGGAGGAGAAGCAGGACTTTTGCTGCTGTAACAGGAGCATCACTCACACCACACACTAATACATCAATTTGACATAAACACACACAAAAACATCATTCATATGCAGATAAAGCAGAATGTTGCGTCAGAGTCAGAATGGCAAGGAAATTCCGATCTGTGTACTTAGACAGCAGTCACATTGACGGATGTCCGATACGTATTTGATTTATTTCCACATATGCAAGTGGCCCGAATCAGATCTGAGCATATCCGATTCCATGTGGCTTTTTACCATTTACATCTTCAGGAAGCTTATCTGATACGTGTTGCATGTGAGAAAAAGATTGGAATCAGGTCTCATGTGCGTGGTAGTGTAAATCCAGCCTTACTGCTCATCTATAAAGCAGGGCAACACATTTTCCTACTCAGTGGATCCAAACCTGTGGGTCAAGATCCCATCAAGGGGTCACAAAATAAATCTTAGGAGTCATGAGTTGATAACAGTTAGGGCTCATAATTTTCAGCTTTAATTGTTTTGGGGATAAAAATCTGGGAAATTCCTAGTGTTTATTTTGATTATTGAAAAGTGGGTGAAATCACAGGGAAAACATTTGTGCATGTATATTGAAGTATAAAAACTTGCCATGGATCACAGATGATCTCAATTGTAAACTTTGGTCATCTTTGGCCATCTGCCGCTCCTGCCCTGCAGTTTTAATGCAATACACTTTAGCTTTGTACACCTAGGTGGGGCACACAATAAGGGGAGGGGGGGGGG
>VXCM01001644.1:0-134407 GCA_014773175.1 Lucifuga dentata
CTGTTGACCCTGTGTTAACATACATATGACAAATAAATCTAATCTGAATCTGAATCTGAATCTGATGTGAGTTTTGTTTTGGAGGCCATAACCGGAAATTTACCGTTACGTTTTAGCTAACTTGTCAAAAAGACGCAGTGTTGCCAAGCTGTCATCCTAGCATTAGCTTTCATAGCTAGGTACTAGCTATTTTTATCATGTGAGAAGCAGCTTGTGTCCTTGCAGTACAACGCTTATTTCTTCACATTTTACCATCAAATAGCATCAGAGGCGGGAATCTGGGCGGATAGAGGAAGAGTGAGATGAAATGACAACGTCAACATTACAGGTAGGCTGCTGTTAGCTATCTGTCTTTAGCCACAACTTCCATTATGCAGCAGCTAGGACAACAGCTAATGCTAAAGCCCTGTGCTACTTAAAATGTATTGAAAATGATATAATGTAACTGTTAAAGCAACATAGCTGACACAAAACAGCCATGACATTAATTTTGTTGGCCGTTGAGGATTTGTGGACTGCTAAACTTCCTCTGTTGATGCATGCTTGTAATTGTAACATGCTAACAAACCGCTAGCTAGTTTAGCTGGGCTGTGCCCCCTGCTCGCATTGTTAATGTCAAACCAAAATAAAAAGCTGATGATGATTTTGGTTTGCTCATTGTGGTAAGAAATAGAAGATAAAGGCTGGAATAGAACTAGAAAAACGTATTAGATCCCAGCTACTATCTGACAGGTTGGCTATCTAACTTATCTACTTTTTCTCCAGTGTTGACATTGACAGAAATGTGTATATTCTGTGCCTGTTTTCAGTGCCTCCTTCTTTTGTCTGTTCTGCAGAAAGCAATTGATCTTGTGACCAAAGCCACAGAGGAAGACAAGGCAAAGAATTATGAGGAGGCCTTACGCCTGTACCAGCATGCTGTGGAATATTTCCTACATGCCATCAAATGTGAGTACTGCACCCTGACAGGTAGCTGGACAGTAACACAGCACACACCGCTGAATGCTCAAGAAACGCAGAAGCTGCTTTCTCCTGATAGAGCAGCATCTTTCTGTAGCCACTTCTATATCCCTTTTTCTTGTCTGAGAGATTAAAAGCCATCACTTGATCAAAGTTTTAATAGAAGATATTCTACTGTTCATCCAAAAAGCCTCCTCCATTCAAACTGATGCGGGGAACTTTAGTGGTATTTATTCCTGTGAGGCAGTCATGCCCACTTGTACAAAACAGTCATCACATACATATCTGAAAAAAAAAAAACTAGAATAATTTGCACCAAACACACTATTCTGTTCATCAAACCTANCATATCTGAAAAAAAAAAAACTAGAATAATTTGCACCAAACACACTATTCTGTTCATCAAACCTACCACTATCTACCTACCTACTTAAAAGTTTTAGCATGTAAGGGGGAAAAAAATGAAGAAACCTCTGAGTACAATGCAAAATCCCTTCTAAAATGGCTAATTGCGACATACTAACTATGGTTAGAAAGCAGGCTGTTCCAAACAAAGAAAACAAGGTTGTAACAATTGAGGAAGATATATAATACTACAGTGAAGCCATGATCCAGCAAAAGGATGATTATTAGTCAACAGTAATGTTGCAACTCAAAAGATCCTAATGCAGTGAAGAGTGCACAGAGTTTTTTAAAATTCAAATTTCATCTTTCCTTCAGATGAAGCCCATAGTGATAAGGCAAAGGAGAGCATACGAGGAAAGTGTAAGCAATATCTGGACCGAGCAGAGAAACTCAAGGACTACCTGAAGAACAAAGACAAACAGGGGAAGAAGCCCGTCAAGGAGGCACAGAATAATGACAAGTATGCTGTCACTCTCCTGATCTGTCACAGAACATGGACACTGTAACAGAAAGGTCAGGATTGGCTTGTTTGGTTGTTTCATCCTCTGTGTGTGTTTGTGTTTGGTTTAGGAGTGATAGCGACAGTGAGGGTGAAAACCCAGAGAAGAAGAAGCTGCAGGAGCAACTTATGGGTAAGAGTGTGTGTATGGGGTGCAATAATGCATGGTGAAGAATCATGTAAGTCAAGTTTGTGTGATATTAGGGGACTGTACCAGATTTTGCATGTTTAAACCCAATAAATACTACCTGCACATGTTACATTACTGACCCAATTTTCAAAAGATAAAACCATATTTTAGTTTTCCTGTTATTTTGTGAAATCCCTTAATCTTTCAAAATGAAATGTTCAGGTTAAAATTCAATGTTTGACCTGCTAACACACATGTCCAAATGTAGAAGGGATCATCATTTTTAATTTCCCTGTAAAAGCCGTCTTCTCCTGGGACTATATTCCCTGGTGGAGAAATACATTGTCTTCCATGCAGCTCCGTGTTGGATCAGTTAAATTAAGTTACTTCAACAACAAAAAAAAACCTAAATAGACATGCTGTTGGCTAAGATGGATTACTTATCTGAAGCACATTTCAAGTCTCTACAAGTTGATTTTTAAAGCATGCTGGAATAAACTGAAACCCGATGGCTGTCTGGAAGTTAGGAAAATCAATTCTAATATTTACCGCGTCAGCTGTATATTTTGGGAAATGAAATGGTTGCCAGTAACATAACAATTGCCAGTATTGTCGTTTAAATCAGTACTATCCACCTTTAATATGATTGAAATAATTTAATTAAATTGATGAAATCTTGCTTCTTGCTGTGAAGATTGTCACCTGAGCTGCTCATAATGAGGAACCCTGATCGGTTTGAACTATAGAGGAATGTTGTTTTTTTATCATTAGTATCTTGCTCCCGGTAGAGTCTTTGGGGTTTTCCGCTCAAGTATTTGTCTCTAGCATCTGTTTGCTGAAGGTGTTGTTGACTATGTTAAACGTGTGTGTAGGTGCCATTGTAATGGAGAAACCTAATGTCAGGTGGAATGACGTGGCTGGACTGGAGGGGGCTAAGGAGGCTCTGAAGGAAGCCGTCATCCTGCCCATCAAATTCCCCCACCTCTTCACAGGTAACAAAAGCTTCTCTTCTTCTGTTCCTCACTTGTTGGGATGTACTGAACTTGAACATTTCTTATTGTTTTAATAATGAGAGATGATCTTTTCATTTTGTATTATCATTTCCATACAGTTTTAAGAATTTAACACTAATCAGCTCAACAGCTGCACATTTACAGTTTGTACAGAAAGCACTAAACAAAGGGAGTGTGTCACTCTAATCTTAGTCACATTGCCTTCCAACTTATTTTAGAATTTAGTTTATGATTATTTTTTTTGCTCCCATACAGTGGGGTCCAAAAGTCTGAGACCACTGTGAAAATGCTTCGATTTTGCATTCTTTTTTAATTTAATACAAGATTTTTCATTACAAATGATAATTTCATCTTAATTTGAGTGAAAAGTTGAATCTCTGAAAAATGTGCATGAATGTCAGAATATCTTAGTATTTGGTATGCTCCCCCCTTTTGCTTTAATGAAGGCATCAGTCCAGCTGGCATGGACTCCACAAGTTTGTGCAAAACCTGATGAGCCCATCATGATTTGACAATGTTCCAAAGAGCTTCTAGTGATGTCAGACTTTCTGATTATTTCCAGAGTTACATAGAAAACATCACAGATTTTCTATGTGGTCTCAGACTTTTGGACCCCCCGTATATATTTTTAATCTTTAAACCCCATATTCTATATCAAGATTACTCACATCTCCTGAGCAAAAGCTTTTAATAGTTTTGCAAAGTCCAGAGTCAGAACAAAGGGGATTATGATGTCATAGTGTTTTTGTTTTAGATTGTGCTTTTGTTTTAATTTTTTTTTTTTTTTTTTTTTTAAATGTTTTCTTATTTTGTTTTTGGAGTTTTTATAAAGCACATTGTAACTGTAATTTTGAAAAGTCCCATATTAAATGCCAGTGTTTTTTTTTTTTTTTTTTTTTTTTTTTTAAATAATAATCAGGACAATAATTGACTTACTTCATTTTATAATCTTGCTCCTCTGTGTTGCCAGGCAAGCGTACTCCATGGAGAGGCATCCTGCTCTTTGGCCCTCCAGGAACAGGGAAGTCATACCTGGCGAAAGCTGTGGCCACCGAAGCCAACAACTCCACCTTCTTCTCCGTCTCCTCATCAGACCTCATGTCCAAGTGGCTGGGAGAGAGTGAAAAGTATGTTTCCTCATCAAAATGATCTGTTTTCAGGGGTGTTGACCATCTAAAAGTGTACTCCAGATTGGGATGCAGGAAGATGAAGACTATTGCTGTTAGTCCCTGAAGACATGCCAATCAATTTGAAAGCGATAGCAGGTTCAGATCATAAGTTAAGCATGTCCTTTTTTTTTTAATAATGGTCAAAAACATTTTATGATGGATTTGGAAACGTCTATGTCTCCTTGTTAACACAAACACACACAAACTCATTCTTTTTCTGCACCTCTCCGCCTCATAGACACTCACATGGAGTGTGTCTCTCTTTGTGTTGCGTTCCTTCCATTTCTCTCTGTCTGATCTCCTCTTGCTGTGTGTCACAGGCTCGTGAAGAACCTGTTTGACCTGGCTCGCCAGCACAAACCCTCCATCATTTTCATCGACGAGGTGGACTCGTTGTGCGGCTCCAGGAATGAGAACGAGAGCGAGGCCGCTCGTCGCATCAAGACTGAGTTCCTGGTGCAGATGCAAGGTGAGCCCAAGGAGACGGGAAACGGGAACAGTTAAAAGAATCAGCGATAATGGAATGACAAATAGATTTAAAAGTTAATTTAAATGCATAAAAACACAACTTGCATGAAGACTAATGCTGGATTCGCATGTTGAGGATGTGTAGTAGATGGAAAACCGGATGTTCTGTTTTTTTCAGTGAGAGGACGATGGAAATCACATTCTGTGAGACACCCTGATGGAACGTGTTGTCACAAGTTACAGTTTTCCAGATTTTTCCACTTGCTGCAGCTGCAATGACAAACCAGATGTTAATTTATTCTCAGGTCAAAGATGGATAACAAGAGACTCATTCTTCTGGTGTAGATGCTCTCTGGTCAGATGTGTCTTCACAACTTCAAAACAAATTAAAGGACCATAACACCCATTTTGCATGTTTGAACCTAATATATTCAATTTTAATAAACTTAATGTTACTGACAATCATTTCCCAAAGCATACTACTGGAAAGGTGAGTTAAAAAATGTTTTTCCTACCTTCNTACTGACAATCATTTCCCAAAGCATACTACTGGAAAGGTGAGTTAAAAAATGTTTTTCCTACCTTCCAGACCGCCACTGGTTTCTGTTCATTCTGGTACGCTATTAAAATCAACGTTCTTGGGATAGGTAATCCATCATCGTGAACAACACATATATTCAGGTTTTTCCGAAGTTTCGTGATTTCAGTATTTAAGTGCAATAAAAAGCGCGGAGTGAATGTATGCCTCCACCGGGGAATATAGTCCCAAAAGAAGACCTGTGTTTATCAAAAAATTTAAATGACAGTGACTTCATAATTTTGCGTAACTATTATGGCGAAACATCAATTTTTAAGGTGGATATATCACTTGAATATTTGATTTTGAAAGATTAAGAGATTTTGCAAAATATCAGGAAAGCTAAAATACGGTTTTATCCTTTGGAAATGATTGTCAGTAACGTTATGTGTATGAAAATTGAATATATTAGGCTCAAACTTGCAAAATGGATGGTATGATCCTTTAAATCAAGCAGGTGACCAAACTGAGTTGTCAACCATCCAAAATCCTGCATCTCTCTTGGTTCTTGAATTAACAATGGAATTCTCCCAGCAATTTTCTGCACCTGCAAAATGGGCCGAACCCTCCTGCAACTGAGAATCTGCTTTTCTTGTCGACTCTTTAAACAAGCGTATAAAACAGCCAGAGTTTCCTGTTTTTAATATAATATTGTGCAAAATGCCAAAACACTATTGCATCCTCAATACTGAATTATATCACATCAAATTACCATGGCAACGTTTCTGCCGTTGTCATCTGTCACTGCAGCTGCAGCTATTTCACTATAACAACAAGCAAGGCTGTTTTTCTTCCATTAATGCGTGCAGCCAGAGAGAAGCAGGAAGTGATGTCATGTTGACTCCAGCTGTCTGACTTTTAGGTGTTGGAAACAACAACGATGGCATTCTGGTGCTCGGAGCCACCAACATCCCCTGGGTACTTGATGCTGCCATCCGCAGAAGGTCAGAGATCACCTTAACACTTTTTTTTAAAACAGTTTTTGAATGTGTGATTGAATTGAATTTGTGTCTCAGATTTGAGAAGCGTATCTACATCCCTCTGCCGGAGGAGCCGGCTCGGTCTCAGATGTTTCGTCTTCATCTGGGCAACACGCCGCACAGTCTGAGCGAGGCTGACCTGCGGCAGCTCGCCCGCAAAACCGACGGCTACTCTGGCGCTGACATAAGCATCATTGTGCGAGACGCTCTCATGCAGCCCGTCAGGAAAGTGCAGTCTGCCACACACTTCAAAAAGGTGAGTTTTTAAACAACATTTTAACATAACGCTTCTCTCTCTCTCTCTCTCTCTCTCTCTCTCTCTCTCTCTCTCTCTCTCTCTCTCTCATATATCAGTTGCAGACTGTTTAATGTCACTTTGTTCTGACTCCTGTAGGTTCATGGTCCATCCCGTAGCAACAACCAGGTGATGGTGGATGACCTGTTGACCCCTTGTTCCCCTGGTGATCCTGCTGCCATAGAGATGACCTGGATGGATGTGCCTAGTGATAAGCTACTGGAGCCCATAGTCTGCATGGTGAGACATGCAAACATCATCACTGTGCAACACAGAAATGACCTGGACAGGTCGCTAGCCAGTCACAGGGCTGACACACACACACACACACACACACACACACCCACCAGAGTTTCCACTTCACCTAACCTACATGTCTTTGGAGGTGAGAGGAAACACGGGGAAAACATGCAAACGCCACAAGAAAACACCCAGTCAGTCTTTGGTACATCAGCAATAAAATTAAATTGAGTGATATTAATTGATTTTAAATTTAAGTGATAAAATAATTAATAAAAATTTTAAAAATAATTAAATAAATAAGAATAGAAGGATGTGAGGGACATTTGTGTGTTTGTGTGTGTATTTGTGAGAGAGAGAGAGAGAGAGAGAGAGAGAGAGAGAAAGGCCATTAATATAAAGAAAACTGTCAGTATACATTTTCCATAGAAAATCTGCTGTGATTTAAAGTGAGAATAATGCATTTATAAAACATTTTTGGCCACTGGGCAGGAACAGATCTTTGTGTTTGCTGTTTGACGCTGACAGGTAATGTGCAGGCAGCACATTTAGCAGATTTTTTAATGGAAACAGCAGCTGTATTTATTGCTGAAAACAGGGTTGATGAAAGCAGCTAATGAAATATGAACATTAAATCAAAACACTGAGCTAAAATAAGCTCAAACTCCATAAAACATGTACGGTGTTAACGTTTTTGTCAGACATAACAGACAAGCTTATATTTCATCACTATCAGCAGATGAATTCAACCAGTTTTACTGTTTTTTTTTTTTTTTTTTTTTGCTCTCGGCAGGTGTTAAATTCAGACACTTGATGAAGGAGAAACAGCATTAAAATGTCTCTGTCTCTCTCTCCATTCCTTTGTGCCATTTATTCTGTTCCTCATATTTACATAGTTTTATATTTGTGGTTTTCTTCTTCTGTTCTATACTTTTTATGTGTGTTTTAATGTTTCATTGTTATTAGGTTTTTACGTCTTTGTAATTTCTTCCCCACCTACGGCTTGAGGAGAGGGAAACTCTTTGACTAGCTTCTCCCAAGGTTTTTTCCATTTTTTCTTTATATGTTAAGGTTTTTTTAGGGAGTTTTTCCTCGTTTTTATAGAGAGATTGGGTGGGTAGCTGTTAATCTGTAAAGCCCTGTTGTTGTGTGTGTCACATATACACAACTACATAATAAGTACTAAAGTAGCCGGAGTCAGATAGCCATTTCTAATGTGTGTTTACTCTTGAATTAAAGGATCATACCACCCATTTTGCATGTTTGAGTCAAATATATTAAATTTTCACACGTTACATTACTGAAAATCATTTCCCAAAGGATAAAACTGTATTTCAGCTTTCCTGATATTTTGCAAAATCTCTTAATCTTTCAAAATCAAATATTCAAGTGATACACCCACCTTAAAAATCCATGTTTCTCCTGTTAATAGTTACGCAAAATTATGAAGTCATGGTCGTTTAAATTTTTCGATAAACGCAGGTCTACTTTTGGGACTATATTCCCCAGTGGAGACATACATTCACTCCGCACTTTTTATTACGCTTAAATGCTAAAATTCCGTAACTTCAAAAAAACCTGAATACACATCTTGTTGGTGATGATGGATTACCTAACCCAAGAACGTTTCAAGTATCAACAAGTTGATTTTAATAGCGTACCAGAATGAACTGAAACCAGTGGTGGTCTGGAAGGTAGGAAAACATTTTTAATTCATTGTTCCAGTAGTATGCTTTGGAAGATGATTGTCAGTAACATTACATGTATGAAAATTGAATATATTAGGCTCAAACATGCAAAAAGGGGTGGTATCGTCCTTTAACTGGGGTACAATAACAGTCAGATCAATGTGCATCTACTTTGCACCTTAAACAGGAAGTGAATCTTCTTCTAAATAAAATACCGTCTTACATCATGTATACATTACACTTTTGAACCATCGTGTGTGTGACACTGGCCGAAACAAATAAACTCGACTTGATTTGTGTCTTTCTGTCGTTTCCAGTCAGACATGCTGCGCTCTCTGTCCACCACCCGTCCCACAGTCAACACCGAAGACCTGATGAAGGTCAAGAAGTTCACAGAGGACTTTGGGATGGAGGGCTGAAAGAGAGAGATCCCCCCTTCCTTCCCCAAAACCAGTCCGAGGGGTCAAACTGCTACCACCACCACCACCTCCACTTATCCACCCTGAGAAACTGTATTCCTCACTTTCTACTCATCCAGCCTGATGTGTTTGAATTTCTGGAGGAGGAGGTTGACCAAGTGCTAAAAAAAAAACAAAACAAAAAAAAAGCAAATCTTGGTCTGAGTGGGAAGAGTTGGACAACAGAATCNAAAAAAAAAACAAAACAAAAAAAAAGCAAATCTTGGTCTGAGTGGGAAGAGTTGGACAACAGAATCCTGCGTCTTTCCCCGTTTTCAGACAACTTCCTTTAAAAACGTATCCGCTGCCACATCTTCACTACAAATGGGAACTTTTTCCCTCTCACCTAACCTACGCTGGTAAGAGGTAAGGTGCATTTTAAAAGTAAACGCAAAGAGTTTGTCCCTTGCCGAGCCGATGTTTCTGCGACTGAAAGACCGTACGTTTTGTTGCCATTCTGCACTTTGCTTTGGATCGCAATGAAGGAGACATTTGAAGGAAAAAAAAGCTTTCAACGAAGAAACAAAAGTTAGTTTTCCCTGCCAGGCATGCAAGCGTGCAAATGCATAAGTGTTTTTTTTTTTTTCCAAACGTGTGTGTCACATATGGAGAGCCCTGTTGTTTTGTGATTCTGATTAATGAGGCTCATGGCGACGGATGAAGAGTTTCATTAATGGATCATTGCTGCCTCATGTCATAGAGCTCTCCGTGTCTCCGTCAGGCCCAACCTGACTGAGGTGAAGCAAAAGCTAGATTCATTTTAAATATTAAGAAAACCTCAGCGGAGAAATGCTTGATTGATAGTCGAAACAACCAGGATCGTTTTCATTTCCTCATATTCTGAAAAGACACTTCAATCAGAAAGGCTCATTGATTTCAGTTTCTGTTTTTTTTTTTTTTTTTTTNTTTTTTTTTTTTTTTTTTTTTTTCCTGTAGGAACCATTCAGTTTGAAGTGATTTCCTCTGGGATTTATACATCTTGTGCACCTTAACACTCTGGGAAAACTTTTCATCAACAGCTTTGACTATTAAGTGAAGATAAAATGATGCATCACAGTTCCTAAAAGTATTAAAAAAGTAGAGCCCAACTGGGCTACTAGCTAATCAAGACAAAATTTGGTATTTGTTAAATTTTGAATACTGTAGTTAAATTTACAAATTTACTTGAAATTATAAAATTATAAATATGTACATGAAAAACAAATTACAAACCTACATTTGGAAAATTAAGGGTTAATATACATGTGTGCTGCATGTATTTCTTGGGTATATGCTAGCATATGCCAACACAGATACATCAGGGACAAGCAAATACTGGCTGATATTATTGATTAGTAAGTGGAAAAAAAAAAACACTTAAAGTACTACTTGTTTGAGCTGCATATTGTTTCTTTATTTTGTTTAAATGTGTGGTGTTGGTTTTTTTAAACAAAAAAAAAAAAAAAAAAAANAAAAAAAAAAAAAAAAAAAGAAACCCCAGCCTTCAACTGGTGAATAAACAGCTCAGACAGCTGTTTCTGTGAAAATGTGCATTCAGGTCCCTCCATCTTCAGTGTCTTAAAAATTCTCTATAATAACTTGTTTTCACAAATGGTTAAAGAAAATCAATCAAGCGCATCTCCATGTTTGAGCATTTCTTTCTTTCTTTTTTTTCCCTGCCTCTGCACATGCTGGCAGTCAGATTGACAGAACATATGTACGACTTATTTATTTGGTCCCATCTTGTTCTTTCAGCTCAGTGTAACTTGTCTGAGTATAACAAAGATACAGTATGTTTACTTGAAGTATTTCTTTTTTCTTTTTTTTTTCCATGACTGAAATCCAGTTTGTCCTTTTTTTTATTAATGCATTTCACTATGAAGCAAACACTACCATGATGTTTCATTATTGTTTGAGGGCTGTTTCTCCCACCATCAAGTTTCAAGCTTAACTTGCATTTGTTCTGTTGTAAGCTGACATGAATGGAACCCACCCATGGCTATCAAGAAGCTGGATCACCCATTTAAAGGACCATACATGCGATTTTGCATGCTTAAGCCTAATACTTGCTGCACTAACATGTTACATTACTGACACCTATTTTCCAAAATATACTGGAGCGGTAAATATTAGAATTGTTTTTCCTACCTTCCAGACTGCCATTGGTTTCAGTTCTTTTCAGCATGCTGTTAAAGTCAATTTATAGAGATTTTGTCAGATTTGTTTGTAACAGTAACTTTATTTCATTGATCCAACACAGAGCTGCAGGAAGACCATGTATGTCTCCGCCAGGAAATATGTCCCAGGAGAAGACGGCTTTTACAGAGAAATAAAATTCTATATCTTTGTGCAAGTGTAAGCAGGTGAAACATTGAATTTTAAGGTGGGTGTATCACCTGAACATTTCATTTTGAAGATAGGGGAAAAATAAAAGGGTTTTATATTTTGGAAAATGGTTGTCAGGAACATAATGTGTATTGGGTAGCATTAATTGTGCGCAAACATGTAAAATCACAGATATGATCCTTTAAACCAGGATTATACTTTACATTAACTCCACATATGGTAGAGTTTTCAGATTGCAATTGTGTGCAAATTGTATGCGTAATTAAACTGAGTATAATCCTGGTTTACTCAGACTTCCTGTCAGATTTAACATGTTAAATCTGCAAACTGGTTGTTTGTACTGACACCAACGTCACTTCAGCCATTTCAGCATTATCAGACTGACGGCACTTCTTGTAACAGCTCGTTAGCATCGCTGTGTTTGTGATGTTACCTGCTGCTGACCGTGTAACAGCTACTAATTTAACCCGAACAAATAAAACGGACATTTCAAAAGAATAATGTCACAGTTGTCGGTTTTTATATTTTTTTATTACGATCATTATGAAAACATCAATATCAAATACTCCGTATCAGTGATTGTGCAACTGCTTTCAGGATGCACTTTTCACTACAGTCTTTACTGTGTAGCAGAGTGTAACAGAAGAAAAAAACCCTAAAATGTTTAAGATCTTTCTCTCCTTAAAATATGAGTTATCATGTGTCCAATTAGTAAGTTCTGTGAATTCTGCATTAGGCCCTTACTGTTTTCATCCTACTAATTATTTAATGGATTTATGGCCAATTTTTCCAAATTCATATAATATATATATAAACTCATTTTGTCCTGTTCCTTGTATTTAAATAAGCAGATACTGTGTAAATGAAAACCAGGAAACTAGGGAGGAATGAAAGAAAAACTCAGAAAGGGTGGGAAGAAATGAGAAGAAAAGAGAGAAATTAGAGTGCTGGAACTGAAATATTGCTGTTTTAATCTGGTTTTGAAAAATGAACTTCAAAGTAAAAGAAGGAAAGTTAGTTCAGTAAATAAAAGTAGAGTTCCAGATCCTGGTCTGCTTTTTGATTGACCTTTTTTTTTTTTTTTTTNCCTTTTTTTTTTTTTTTTATATCTTCATATTTTCAGCTTGTCACATCTTGTTCGCTGTGATGGATTACTTATCTCAAGCAAGTTTCAAGTCTCTACAAGCTGATTTTAACAGAGTAATGGAATGAACTGAAACCAATGAAGGTAGGAAAAATAATTCTAAAATGTACACTCCAGTAGTATGTATTGGGAAATTGTTGCAACTTGTATGCAGGTTGTTTGTATTGGGCTCAAACCTGCAGAATTCCGGTATGGTCCTTTAATGGGAAATTCATATTGAGTCTGTACAACCATTGTAAAGGTTCAATAGTGTATGTTCTGCATTATTATGCTGCATCGCTGCAACAGTGCAGCAACACTAATCTGAGCGACAGTCATTTGTTTTAGCTTCAGCTGAAGTGGAGCTGTTCTTCTGTATTTGCTGAAAATTCTGCAGCATGGTCCTTTAACTCCATGCCCAGTGCCTGTTTAACGTAAACACAAGCTTACGTCCACCCTTTACGTGCGCGTTACTGAGAATGCGACAGCCGCAGGGTCGTCTCTGAGTCCATCAACGTGTCTCATCATCATCATCATCGTGTCGTCACACTTTGCTTCGTTTGGAGTGGCTTTCTGCTGGAGGCGCTGCTCTTTTGTTGCGGTGATGAGGGAATGTTGGCATCAGCTCCGGTTCGCAGGCTTTTAAAAAGGAGAGAGAGACGAGATTAGAGCTGTTCATTAGAAACCAGGACCTGACACGGATCCAAAAGATGAGTTTTTACTCACGCAGCGGTTTCTCTTTGAAGTAGGAACTCTCCAAGCAATCTTTGGCAGTAGCCCTGGATGAGGAAAACAGACATGAACAAGAAGGCATTCAGAGAGTGCATACCTCCATCAAGGCCAACAAAATCCCCAATTTAAAACAAAAAAAAATTATATTAAAAAATGAGCCAACATGCTAAATTTCATTGAAATGGGCCTATTAGCTTTGATTTTGTAGTGTTAACCTTTCCTGCTTCAGCCTCCGGGCCATGGTGGAAGCACCCTCATTGCTCCGGATTCAAAGTTATTACCAACTTCAGGGTTCTATCGTTAGCTGGTTCATGCTAATTCATGCATGCTACCTGGGTTCATATGTAGCAGTCTGGCTAATATCCACAGGCTAATTTAGAGCTTTATAGTTAATGGAGTTGCCTACAAAAACAGATCGAGTTTAGCCCCTTTTTACTACTGCTCCATCTGTGATATCACTGGCTGTCGTCATATTTAGCACTGAAATCATGGCAGTCAGTTGCAAAGTTCCTTACTTCTGAAGTAAAAATGTATGAATGTACTCGTGTGTGTCTGTGTGTGTGTGTTTTTACCTGCGCTGTGGGTTGTACATAAAGAGCAGGTTTAGCAGTCTGTGTCCAGCGTCGGACAGCCAGGTAAATTTATTTTTCAGATTGTTGTACGGCTGCTTCCTCAGACTGTACTGACCAATGAGGGGAAGTCGAGAGAAACCCTGTGATACACACACACACACACACACACACAAATTAATGCTCATTTATCAGATTCAATTGACAGTAACAATCCATTATGGTCTCATTATGTATATATTAGTTACCAGGAGAAACAAACAAGAAGCGATTCAATTTAGATTACTCTTTGGGTCATTTTTGGCCAGTCCTTTGATGACATAATCTCTAATCCCAGAAATAAAAGTAATTAGTAAAGTAGTAAAACTAACCCCTAACCCTAACCCTAAGAAAAAAAAAAAAAAAAAANTAAAAGCAGCAAAATCATAGCAGAGGTATAATAAATAAAAGCAAACAAGAAAAAAAAAACAAGCCTGTTCTGACCAATGAGAACTCACTGGCTACCTGTAACACGGCAGAAGTTGGATGAACGCTCACTAGCCTCGTACTTCCAAGTCACCTTCACACTTGGAGTCGTATGATGGCGTATTAGGGCCATATCAGATTTTTTTTAAAAGAGAGGGTGTAATATTCTGAGAAAAAAGTCACAAAGGCTATCACTTCATCCAAATCAGTACCATGCTTTCCTCTGAATAAGTCCAGTTCACGGCAAAGTCTCTTCAAAGTCCATATGAGTATGATAATTTGAAGATTTTGGGTTAAATGTCCAAGTATTTCTTTATTGCTACATCCGATGGAAAATATAATATATATAATTTAATAATATCCACTTCAAGCATGATTAGTCTTAACATTTGGCAAATAAAACACCGGTTCTCCTTGTTTCAGCCTGTTCTGTTTTTTTCCGACTGTGCACACTGAACAGTTAAAGTATTTACTTCTGCTTATTGGGTCACTTTATTGAACAACAAATGAGGAAAACTTTGTACAATAACTAGCAGCCGAACTCGCATTCACTCTAAACAATAAAGAACAATCTTATTGTTATACCCCTTTTCTCAGTATTTTTGTTTTAAAATTTGTGCTTTTTCTTGCAAATTTCAGAGTTTTTTTCTCATAAATTTCTGAGTTTTTTTCCTTCATCTACAACGGTCTTAAAACACCGTCGTAGAGTCATAGTTAGTCAAGTAAGTAGGACTTTTCGTTCAAGCCTCATGGACGAGGGTNCCGTCGTAGAGTCATAGTTAGTCAAGTAAGTAGGACTTTTCGTTCAAGCCTCATGGACGAGGGTTTGGTGAGCCGAAGCTCTTGCTGTAGAAGTTTTCAGGGCTGAACTTACCGGCCAGATGTTTTCGTTGGGCGTCCCAAGGAGCTGAACTATCAAATCCACCTGCTGGATCTCAGAGGTTCCAGGCAGCAAAGGCTTATGGGCCAAAAGTTCAGCCAGGATGCAGCCTACAGCCCTGCACAGAAAAAAAAAACAACCTGATATTAACATAGAATGCTGCATTTATTTCCCCTCTAGATCCACTTGGAACCAATCTCTTCATTATCAGTATTTTTACTTTGGTTATGTCAGTACAATTTAACTAGTACCAACACCTTTACTTTAATCAAAATTTTAATGCAGGACTTTTACTTGTAATTAAGTATTTTACACTGTGGTATTGCTGCTTTTACTAAATTTGAGCACTTGGGGATTATTTTCTCTTACAGATGTCTGTTGTTCAGTACTAATGTGCTGACTTTCACTTTTGGTCACTTTTGGGTATTTAAGCTGGAAGCTCACCACATATCGAGTGCTGTAGTCTGGGTTTTGCTCCCTAGGAGGAGCTCTGGTGCTCTGTACCTGAAAACAAACAGGAAGGAGGAAACATCAGAGCGACCCAGGCAGTCTGAGGTAATGGAGCTGATAAATAAGGATTACTTAAAAAGGATTAGAAGGATAACTCTCCATCAAACATGTCCAAGGACAGCACAAGCAAATGCAAGCGTTAGTCACTCTGCATGTAACACACACCCACACACAATCAGCATGGCTCAAACGCGAAATTCAACACGATTTGGAACCCAACGATCATGTATTTCAATCAAGTTACAGCCCTCACTTCAGAGGAACATGATTAATACAGTTCATGTCTGTCAACACAAAATCTGGAATAAAACTATAACAAATACCTACACCATGTAATATTTGTATGTATGTATGTATACTATATTCATAACTTATCTGTAACAAGGAATAAGACCTCCTTTTTTATTTTGATTTGATGGGAAGGAAAAAGAAAAACTTTCATTGCTTCAGAGTTCACTGCAGATTGCTGATGTTCTGGTTCAGTAAAAATAAAGTTTAAAAAAAAAGAATGGTTCAAACACCAAATAAATACATGCACGTGTTCCACTCACCACAGCGTAACCACTCTAGGTGTCATCGGCTGCTGGGGGATGCCGTACATCCGGGCCAAACCAAAATCAGCTGAACACAGGATAAAGAAACATGAAAATACTAAAGCTAGCAATAACATCATTTAAAGGACCATACCACCAATTTTTGCATATTTGAGTCTAATATATTCAATTTCCATACACGTAACATTACTGACAATCATTTCCCAAAGGATAAAACCATATTTTAACTTTTCTGATATTTTGCAAAATCTCTTAATCTTTCAATATCAAATATTCAAGCAATACACCCACGTGAAAAATTGATGTTTCGCATGTTAATAGTTACACAGCCTTATGAAGTCACGGTCGTTTAAATTTTTCGATAAACACAGGTCTTCTTTTGGGACTATATTCCCCGGTGGAGACATACATTCACTCCATGCTTTTTATTGTACTTAAATGCTAAAATTACAAAACTTCAAATAAAACCTGAATACACGTCTTGTTGGTGATGATGGATTACCTATCCCAAAAATGTTTCAAGTATCAACAAGTTGATTTTAATAGCGTACCAGAATGAACTGAAACTAATGGTGGTCTGGAAGGTAAGAAAAACATTTTTAATTCACCGTTCCAGTAGTATACTTTGGGAAATGATTGTCAGTAACGTAACATGTATGAAAAATGAATATATTAGGCTCAAACATGCAAAATGGATGGTATGGTCCTTTAAGTGGTCTGTGTGCACAGAACTCTAAAACACCTGACATGGTCCTTTAAAACTTAAAACGCATGACATCAAATATAGAAGTGATTACAAAATCCGGTAAACAAAAAGTAAAATTATATAATTTGAAAAACATATGAAAAAAAAAATTAAAATAGGCTTTAAAGGACCATACCAATCGTTTTGTATGATTGAGTCCAATATATACAACCTGCATACATATTACATTACTGACACCCATTTTCCATAACACACTAGTGGATGGCAGCCAGTACAGGTATAATGTGATCACGGTGAAAGCAGCAGATATGGTTATAGTTATAATAATGACTCACCGATCTTAACGCAGCCTTTGTCTGTCATCAGCAGATTAGACACCTTCAGGTCCCTGATAACAAGATTCAACATGACAACGTTCCCGATATGATCGGCCGATTGATTTTTTTCATTTGTGTCATGCACAGTACCTGCCCACATGGACTTAAAAGGCGCCAAATACATTGCTGCAGTGGTGAAACAAAAGAAATCTAAATCTAAAAAGAAAAATAAAATAAATAAATCTAATCTCTAAAATCTATAGTGAGAACATCTAAAATTGGATCAAAAAAAGTTAGCTTGACATAAACTACAATTTAAATAGAAAGCTTTGTCTTCTTTCCCAAACTTTACATAAAATCTGCAACAAACAAGGTTCCCATCCTAAAACACAAATCTAGCCTTTGATAATCATTCAGCCAAAAATTCTGCTTTAAGACATTTTATGAAAAAATACAGCCCTTAAATCATCACACATAAGGTTTTTTTTTTATGTTTCAGCCCTTGTCTTGTTATACCTCAACAGTGCAACAGCATCAAAATGAAATTAAAATTCTTTGTCAGCCAAACAAAATACTTCATGATGTCAAACTGAAAATTCTTTTAGAAAATTTAGCAAATTTATACATCATGAAACATATAACATATTATATTTACAGTACTGAGTTGAAAATTAGTATTTTATAGCTATGTACTAATGTTGTTTTATCAGATTTTAGGGTACCTTTTTTTTAATATCTGGCCAGGGACTGCAGATGAAAATTAGCCTCTTGGGCTAACTCTGGCTCATTTACAGTTCATTGTTTTACTGTTGAGCATTGTCCCTGATAAATAAACTAATAAATGAAATGAAATATAGCATGTATACTGTAACATATAGATATTCTATTAAGCTGCAGCATGAACTGTTTAAATGTCATTTGGTGTGAACCTCTTAATGCACAGTACTGAAATATAAATATAAATGTAAGTATTTGGCTTCCAGAGGTTTTTTTTTATGACTGACCTGTGTATAATGAAGTTGTGGTGAAGATATTCCAAACCTCTCAGCAACTGAAGGACAATACACTTTACCTGGAAAACAGATGGATGAAACAGGTGATGACATCATCACGTGTGCTATGCAATTATGGAGTAGCGCGCACCGTGTTGGTCCTGTGAGCGTGGAGTGTGTAGTTTGCACCCAGGAGAGCCTGAGGGGATTCTAAGGGACCATCTCAAGAAATATTGCTTTCTATAAAATGGCATGAAACAACGCCCTTGTGGTGAGTACATGGAGCCACATTTTTATAAATTTCTCTTGTGAACAGTTCCAGCTGACGTCTCTGTGACGCTGCAAACTCACTTATCCTGCTGTTTTCCCAAAAGGATGGTTTAGTGAGCTCTGTGCTAAAGCTAAAGCTAACATGCTGGTGATACACTACAATTCCACACATTCTAAAGTTTTTTTTTTTTTTTTTNATTTTTTTTTTTTTTTTTAATGAACAGAACAACACACAGCAAACATGAACAGGAAGCCAGGATTGAATATTTGGTTGTTTTTGTTATGTTTTGTTTTTTTCTTGCTGCCATAAAAAAAAACTTTAGAAAATATGATTCGGTTTTACTAAAACCTTAAAGGATATTTTCAACATACGGGAAAAGTAATGTGACATTAATTTTCAGGCCCAAGATATCTGAGATTAAGCAGCCCACTTCTTCCCAAAAAAAGTTGACTAAGTGGGCAAAACCAAAACACCGACATCAATCCACAAGTAGAGTGTAGCTTAACTTCTGTTTTTACTGTTTGTCACCTGGAACTCGCTTGTGAACTGAGGGCGGGGGATTTTACTCTAAAAAGTCAGCCTCTTCTCAATATTTAGAAGCACAGCCTCAACATTCACCAGTTTCCGACTTTAGACAGAACGCCATCTGGCATTACCAACGGACAATTTAAACACTTTCTATAATACTAAAGTTGTCAGAAAAGGAGGTTTCATCCCGTCAAAGCTGGAGAATTGCATCTAAAATGAAGTCACTGATGTCAGGCATGTAGTCCAAATTTTCAGACAGAAGACAACTCACATGAATGAGTATGATACAGATTTTTTTTTTGTCCTACCTGTGCTTCAGAGAATGGTGTCTGCATGTTCTCCAGCAGACTGGCCAGGTCCTGCTCACAGTAACTCATCACCAGAAACAAACTGAAACACAAAGAGGAACAGCTGTATGTGACATCGCTCATGGGTGTGTAACGCTGAATGGCCTGTGATGACTAGAGCGAGATAACTCAGTGTAAACTGATTATTGATTATATTACCTCTCCAGATGGCTGCCAACAACCACCTCCTTCAGCTCGACTATGTTTGGGTGTCTCAGCCTCAGCAGCAGGGTGATCTCCCTCAAGCTGCTGATGGGGATTCCTGGCAGACAAAGTTCAGGGCATCAGTAACTTAATAAAGACAGACATTTTCCACTTAAGAGCATTTTTGTGAAATCATACAGAAACAAGAAGCACATCAGAGTTTTTCATGAGTTTTTTAAACTAATGGACAGATTTGTATTAAATTCACTGTGGAAGGTTGTCTCCAGGGAATAAACCCTAGTGTTTTTGGTGACCTTTGACCTTTCCTCTAGTGCAGTAGTTCCATCCTGGTGATCCCATAGAATAGAGACATGAATCTAAATGACAGAAGTTTTCTCACCATCTTTCTCTTTATCCATCCGGACTTTCTTCAACGCTACAATCTCGTCAGACTTGGTGTCGCGGGCTCGATCTGGAGTAAAACAGGGAAACAAGCAGTTTATTTACTGAATAAATTTGATGTCCAATACATCTGCTGCTATGATTTGGGAGTTTGCATTAATGACTTACACACAATCCCGTAGGTTCCTTCCCCTATTCGGTTGAGTTTCTCAAACTCTCTAACACTCCTGCAGCTCCCAAACTGGAAAGAACAGTGGAAAAGTAAGAAGAGCACTCTTTCCATCTCTTACTAGGAAAACATTAATTGATCGTTGCATTTTGATTACAGTATTAACTAAAAGATCAGTCCCGGTGTGCTGTGACTTTTTGTAACGATTCGACAAGCGGATTTCGTTAAAATGGCAAAAACTCCAGATTTTTGGTCTCATTGACAATGCATGGGGAAGCACACAGTCTAACACAATGTTCGGCTACAGCAACCAAACTTAGCAGACACCTTTACATTTTGTTTAGAAACTGTAGACACGTCTAGTTTTAAATCTGCACTGGCTTTCGTTAAACACAACTGCTGAATTTAAGTGAAAGTCAGTCCGCGGTATATTAAGCAGCATATTCGGTAAAGTTTGAGTTTATAGAACTGGTTTACTGGTTGTGCTTGCAAATTGACACTAAAATTTTGCATCTAAGAATGAGTGAACTGATGCTAATTTTCCTGAAATCTTTAATGCTGTCTGGATTAACTACATGCCGAATTCCTGAGGTGACCATCAAGATTTCCAAACGGTCGTAATTAATTTTATATTAGTTCTGTACCGTCCGCTGATCAGTCAAAATTACCACGAATTACCGCGATCCTAAACGGGGTTTGGTGCATTTCCTCCGCACAGGAAGCTAACTCTCTTACCCTGTCATTTTGAGGCACTGTGAAGGTTTTGTTATTTTTAATGGACTTGAGCCTTATAGGATCCAGTTCATCTTCTCCAATGGTGTCCATTCTATCATCTGAGAACGCTTTCATCCACACACACAAAAAGATTTGTTTCCGTTATAGCGTTAACTTCACAGGTAGCAGCAGACTCCGCTGAGCGCAGCCGTTGTGTTTTGCTTGTCAGGCCATCAACAGGACAACCGTGAGCTTTCCCGGAGTTTGATCAGACAAGCAACCTGGTTTGTTTAATGACTGTGATTAAAATTAAAAAGAAATATCAACGTTAGAACACGTTTCCACAGGATATTATGGTATTTTTTAAAGATCACAAATATATAAACTGTCTTACATGTCAGTCGTCGCCTAAAAAAACGGAATAACTACTGAATTATCAATTTACAGGCACCTGAAGTGCCTGACTTTATATCTGAAGATTATAAAGTCTTTTTTTTTAAATTGTCATAGAAGTGTGTTGTTTTTGAAGCTATACATAAAGGAACAAACCGGTGATTTTACATGTTTGAGCCCAATAAATGCAACTTTTATACTCACTACCAACCATTTACCAAAACATACTTTTGGAGTGGTAAGTTTTACAGTTGTACTTCCTACTTTCCAGACTGCCATTGATTTCCAGTAAGCTATAGAAATCAACTTGTAGATGCTTGAAACGTGCTTGGTAGGTTGCTAGGTAATCCATCAAAGCAAACCACACACTTTTTTTTTTGTCAAAGTAAATTAATTTAAGCAGTCCAACATGGAGCTACGCAGAAGACAATTAATGTGTCCGCCAGGAAATATACTTCCAGGAGAAAACTGCTTTTACCAGAGAAACTAAAACAGCCAACCGTACTTTCTATATTTGAGCATGCATGTTAGCAGACAAAACATTTAATTTTAAGGCAGGTGCATCACCTGAACATTTGATGTTGAAAGATTGGAGGATTTGGCTAAATGACATGAAAACTGAAATATGGGTTTATGCTTTGTAAAAATGGTTGGCAGTAGTGTGACGTGTATTTATATAAGTATTTATTAGGCTAAAACAAGCACTGGTATGCCTTTTTAAATCTTGTGTTGGAGTGCAAAATAATGAAAGTTTTTGTTTTTTTTTAATGTTTTGTCCACCCGAATTTACATACACAAAAGCAATAAAACATTAGTAAAACCTTTCAATTTAACATCCTCCTCTGCAACACCACTCAAGTATGTAGGTAGCAGTGATGACAATAGATAATACTGTTGTAATTAAGACCAGACTAAATTTTCAAAGGAAATATATATGTAATTGCTCCAGTTTTATGCTTGAGCAGGATTTGCTTTAAGCATATTTGACTAGGTTGTTGCTAAAGTGTTCTCGGCTTGATTCTGAGCTTACCTTCTGTCAGTTTCATATCTTTACAGACTCTTTATTGGTTTCCTCCCCACCATGAAGGGAGCTGAAGTAGGCCTCCTCTCTTTGACAGCATCAGCTATAGTCAGGGTGGACGGAGATGCATAGATGTCTTCTCTGGATGGAGCTGTGATGAGGATGATGGGTGGACGTGGTGGGGAGTCAACTGATTGTGAGAACTCAGCATTAGACTGTGGTGACGTCTCTGTAGATTTCATAAACATTAGATTATATTTTTCTGTCCAAGTAAAGTGTAATACCTTTAATAACTGCACGTTTGAATAATGCCATGCTGTGTTGGGCTTCATGGTTGTCATTTTCTAGGTTTTTATTCTAGTCTGTGGGAAAATTGACTATGAAACACAAATTACAAATTTAAAAAATATTTCTTATTCACACTATAATTTCTGTGACGACAGTGACACATGCAAACAGTGACACAACTCATTTTGGAGTTTTGCACACTGATCCATTGAGATTAAAAAGTATTTACAGGATAAAATCCTCACAGACAGAAGAGTCAAAATACTAGATTGTGATTGGCCAGGGATTGAGCTGCTGCAGGTGAGGAAAGCCTGCTGACTGGAGGCTTTCCACGAGTGTGTCCTTGCATCTGTGTGTCTGAGTTTTTCCAGTTGAAGAGCAGCACTGCCTTTAAATTGGATTGTGCCAATTTCTTAAGAGCATTAGGGTTGTCTGCGTCAAATTTGTCCTAATAATGATGATTATCAATAATAATTAGATATGTTGCTACATTCCACTTCTTCCTACAAAGACATTTCATCACTGTTAAGGAAATGTCGTTGTAGGAAGACTCAGCTACTATGATGATGATGATGATGTTGTTGTTTAAACACAACGGCATCATAGTAGCTGAGGAAACTGAAATACACAACAAATTTATGCTGGCTTACAGATATTAAAGCTGAGAGTTTTGTAGCGTATTTGCTTTGCTGGCACGGTTTTATCCTCAAGTGTAAGGTCAATGCTAATCAGCATTAGCGCCATAATAAAATTAAGTTCTCATCTGGACCTCTATCTCAGAAGCAGCATGTTATCTACCATCTGGTAGCATGGTAGCATGTTAGCCACCATCTGTACTGAATGTGCCAAACTGAATTTTGGGATTTCATTGCTACATGATAATCATTATTCTTATACGCAACATGGTTTGTAATATATTAGCAGCTTTTTTTTAAAAATAAATGCATCTGATCATCCTAAGATGGTAAAAAAAAAAAAAAGGGAAAAAGAAATACAGCTGGTATTCAGTAGTGCTTACAAACAGCTCTGCCCTCTTTGTGATGACTGAGTGAAATCCTAAACCTTGACTTTCTGAAGTCTGTGGTCATTTGTATTTATTTAGTTATTTTGCAGTTTTGCTTTATAATGAATTTGGCATTTGTTTACAAGTTCAAACTATTTCTATCTCTACTGCACAGCATGTTTTTGTAGGAACAATTATGACAAATTCTACTTAGAACTCACAAGATCTGGCTTAAGGTTTTGAAAGATCTGGAGCTCTGTTTCTGCTTGGAGAGCAAAGTAAGAATCTGAGAAAATAATGTTCTCATCAGCTATGACAAATACTTATACTTGTTTTGGTGCATATTTCAATAGTTACCATGTTAGCAGTTGTTACACTCAAAAATTGCTTACTTTATACCTGCATAAAACTGGTTGAATAGTTGCAAAATAGCATCATG
Source organism: Lucifuga dentata (assembly GCA_014773175.1). NCBI lineage: Eukaryota > Metazoa > Chordata > Actinopteri > Ophidiiformes > Bythitidae > Lucifuga > Lucifuga dentata. Next base: position 23,775 of record VXCM01001644.1, read on the forward strand.
AAACAAACCCAAACATAATATCCCAAGTAACCTCATTCATAAATCTGTAGAACTCATAGGCAGTTAGTTACTAAAATCACTGTCTATTCAAAGTATTTTGTACAGATTATTTCACATTATTTGTACTCCGTTCCTACCTGAATCTTCTGTTTGACTTGCTACAGACCCCATGGCTTCAGTTAAGTTGTTCAGTCCATACATGTCCACATACATGATGACTGCAGCTTTTTTCAGTGTGCACTGCAGGTTCACTAAGACTCTGTAAGAACCTGCCCTTTGTCTTCTGCTGTTCCAAATCTTCCTCTCCGCCCTCCCTCTGTCACTCCGTCTCTCCTAGATGCTGTCATGATCACATGATTACCCCTAAAGCTAAACATACGGTATACTGTACATCCAATGACTCCACATAAGCCAGGAGATTTCCAAGTTACAAGTGTAAAAACAATTATGTTTTAGTTTTTAGTTGGGAATTTAATATAAGCCAGTAATTTTTGAAACTGAACAAAGAACATGACTTGCATTTTCAGACAACCCATTTTGGAAAAATAGTTCAAATGTAGCTACCACATAAATACAAGTATGTGAGTCAGGAGCACATATCTGTGACGTCCATGAAATTCCATTCTTATTTTAATAATGTTAACAATGACCCAGACCACAACATGGTCTGACAACAACACCATTATATACTATACACACATATCATAAAAAGAACACCAACAACAAAACAATTAAAAAAAAAAAAACATTAAATCATCAAAAATGCTATTTTTCACTGAACACATTGGGTTTGATGTGGATGATGCTGGTTACAAAACCCAGCGCCGCAGGCACTCCAACTGAGCCGCTTCTTCATCTTCTTCCGTCTTGGCTGTGGTAAAAAAAATAAAAATAAAAAAAGGAGTGAAAACATTTCAATGAGCATGTAAATATTGCAGTCAGCTACGCATTTTATATTCTTAATTTGAAGCTGCTTTGTGTAAAGTTGTTCATTATCTGATGAGCTCATGCAGATAGGTCACGTCTTCAAATGATGACCTTTGTTAATGGTTTGGAGTCTTTGTGCCTGTTGTTACGTCGGTCCTTACCAGGCTGGGAAGCTGATGAACTGGAAGCTGCCATGAGAAGAGCTACGCTTTCAGTTCCTTCGTTCTCCATGTCCAGGTTCCTGTCTTCTTTCAGCCTCTCCAGTTCTGCCAGCAGTTCATCCTGAGATACTGCCAGGTCCTCATCCAGCTTCTCCAGTTCTCCAGGCAGCTCACCCTGACATAGATCCAGGTCCTCATCCAGCTTCTCCAGATCTGCCAGCGTCTCACCCTGACACAAAGCCGGGTCCTCATCCACCTTCTTCTGGTCCAGCTTCTCCAGCTTCTCAAGCTCTGCCAGCAGATCCTCCTAAGAAATTTGTGTGTTATTGCTTTTTTTTTTTTTTTTTTTTNCAGCAATAACTAAGATTACAGAATGCACTTTAATCCAATACCTAATCTTTTAATCTTTTACAATGGACTAGTCAGCAAGGACACTGAAAGGTCAACAAATAGGTCACAAAATGACCCTAGCTAGGATCAGGGCTCAGATGCTGCTCCACATAATGAGAATCATATCATCCAGCATGTTAAACATGGAGTAAAACATGAATAAAATCATGACTCACCTCATCGCGCTCCTCTCCAAAGCCAGAAGATTTACTGATGGTGTCAAAAATTTCCTGAACCGCCTTCTGCTCTTCTCTCATGCTTTTAATTTGGTCAATCAACTTAACAGTAGTTTTCCTAAAAATAAGAACCAGAACAGGTCATGTCTCTGTTAAACCTTTAGATCTGTTAGTGTAGATTTGAGACAGAAAACATGAGAGATAAATAGGATGTTATGAGCCAGATTCATACTAACGTTATGAGAACTAGATGAGAACCTCCTAAGTTCATTATAACCTTTGTTAAATTCTTATCAGTTTGAAGAATACAAATTTGAATGGCAGTGCATAAAGCATTTTGTAATACAAAAAAAAATCACATATGTTCTATTGATGTTTCAGCAGCAGTTGAACATATAATTTTGGGTTTTATGCATTTTTTTATATATATATATTCCCTTTATATTTGTTCAGCCACTCAGATATGTCACTGATTAGAGCTCCCATTTCAAAAAAATGCCCATATTTAGTGGTGAGAAACAAAAATGATCCACTCTCTCAGACTTCATTTAAGTGACCTAGACACAGTAAGATATTGTAGCAATGGTTCACAAGGAATTTGAAGAATATTTCATTGATGGAATTTCAGATTTATTCCATCAAAGTATCAAAATCTTATCAACCAAAACAGAAAACAGTGATCGTGATTAAAGTGCACTCTGTTCTTACAAGTCATGATGAGCAGACTTCATGGCCTTAACTTCATATTCTATGCGCTTGAGTTCTTTCTCGTACCACTTCTTTCTTTTCAGCGCCTCCAGAGCCACTGAAAGAACAGCACACAGAAAAGATGAGGAGGAAAATAAACACAATGGATTGCTAATGTTGCTCTAGGTCTAATGGATGTGTAACCAGGCTCCTGTTTGCTTACATGTTAACTCTAAGGACTTAGTAAGATGATGCTTATAATATGTCTGTGAGTTGGTTTGGAGTCTTATTTAAAGTTTGATCGTTTGATCAAGATTTCACTAAGCTTTTCTACTCTTTGAGAAAGTCATTTTGAATTATTAAATTCAGTTAACTATCCTTATCCTTTTGTAATATTCCATCTAATTTGTTTATTGTCTTCACTTAGCTTAATGCATTTATCAATTAAATTTCTATTCACAGTCTCTTTGTGTATGTGAAAAAGACTGAATGCTAATAATACAGCAATTATGTTTCACAGATGTACGGTAACTAAGTCTTCACACTGTTAAGGGTTTCTATGGATATTAGCAACTAATTAGCTAATATTCTATCAGATTAATTTTCTAACATTGATGTTAGCTTCCTCGGATATGTGATTTATTAATAATGACATGTCGCTATCCTTTAAAATACAGTATCTCACCTTTTTTGTTTTTTCTGCTGTTTTTCTTGGCAATAAGCAGTTCTTTAATAATCCTGTTCTTGAGAACTTCTTTTTTCTTAGACAATAACTCACGTCTTTCTTGAAACACTTGTTCTAGGCTGGGCTTCTTTCTATTTTCGTTCTTCTTTCTTAAAGCTCCAGCAAATAACTTACTAAAAGTCTCCATATTGCTAAATCAGAACAAGCTAACCGAGAGTAACCGATAGAACTGATTCTGCCAACATCACCAAACATCACCAAACGGTAACAGCTTGAAAAAAAACTATGTATAACTACTCTCAAAAATATTATTTTTTACAGTTAATTCAGAGTTATGATCCGTTTCTATGACGTTTCAAAAACGGGACTAATTTGGAAAATTAATATGCAACAATGCTGTTCCACTTAATTTTGTTCACATTTTACAGTAATTATCCTGCAGTAGTTCTTTATTTATTTGTTTTCGTTTGTTTGTTTGTTTGTTTGTTTGTTTTGTGAACCACAGTTTGCCGCCAGCAGCACGCAGGAAGGGTGACGTCAACGAAGAAAAACGAGGAGGAGGCGAAGAAAGACGAAGAGGCGAGTCACGTGATGACCCCACAACCAGGAAGTGCCGTGTTAGCTTCCCGGTTAATCAAAACAAATCAAGACTAGCTTGTTGGAGAGTTGAAAATAATTTTTCCTTTTTGTCTCATAAAAGTCACAACCCCTTCGACATGGATGGTATGTAGTGCTTTCACAGTTCAATGGTCCACTTTCATGGATTTCATCGCTGGTTTTGAGTTATAGCATTAGTCAGCGCTAACATTAGCTATTTAGCTAAGGTGGCTAGTTAGCTAACGTTAAACCTACGTAAACTTAAATACATGTTAGCTATGTAGTTATGGCAGCTGTTCGTATCATATCTAAGTTCTCTTTATCTAGCTTAACTCTGAGCTCTGGCTAATAGAATGACAAACGATTCTGGCGTTTGGTTTGATTTAGTATCTTGCCTTTACGCTGCCACTGCATCCTTGCCAGGCGGATGGCTGTATGTTTCTATCAATACTTAAAAATGTAAACAACCTAAATAGTTGAACATTTCCCCAATCTACCCTCAACTGAAACCCCTGAACTTATCTGACTCTTTGGTCTAATACCAGCAACACCAGGGGAAGAAATTAACTATTTGACATAGGCCTTTATTTGCACCCTTGACCACCAATTATGAAATAATACAACGTAAGATAAGATAAGTGTCTTTAGTGTTAGTTGAGGGTTTTTTTTTTCCTTCAGCAAGACGGAGCTATTTAAGGGGTTTGTAGTTTGACTAATCCACCATATTTCTAATTCTGTCTCTCTACCTCTCCCCAGAAACACTTTTTCAGTTAAAGGTATGTATCTAATAAAAAAAAACAACTAATCTTTATAGTGTAGCACTTAAAAGCAGATTATTCATTAAAGTCGTACTAATATTTTTCTTCTTCTTGATCTCCAGTTTACTTCCAAACAGCTGGAGCGAATGGCCAAAAAAGCAGAGAAGGACTCTGAGAAAGAGCAGGCCAAGGTTAAGAAGGTGAGCAAACAGAGCTTTGACTTGAAACCCCTAGATCAGTGGTTCCCAAACTTTATCATGTCACGGCCCACTTAAATTGTTGAATTGTCTGTTGCTAGATTAAATTGCATATATATAAAAAATGGTTGTGCCAATCTTGGCATATACCACAACTATATATGCAGACAGAAAAAAAAAAAAAAGAATTGTCTAGCACAGCCCTTGTCACCCCCCACACCCCCCGCCGCCGCTCCCAAAACATATATCCATTTAGGCTAACGTTTTTCTAGATACCCAAAGTCACTTACCAAAGAACATAAACAGCAATAAAATCAGACATAAAACATAAAACAGTATCCTGACAGCACCACAGACACAGGTGGACTCAGAATGGAGAAGCAGCTCAGAAAGCTGCATTTTGACGACAGCAGAGTCCAGCTGATTGATGTGGAGAGAGAGAGAGTTCAGAGTCTGGGAGCAGAGACAGAGTAAGAGAAGACGTGGCACCCATGTTAGATGAAGTCTAAGTCCCGAACAGACAGTAACCCAGCTGATGAGGACTGCAGGGAGCGAAAGATCAGTCTCCCAACGCAGCAGCCCGACCCCAGCAGGCAGAGAACCCACACTCGCTGGCCAGCAAATGACCAAACATAGTCACAATCAGCCCAGCCTCAAAGACACCGAAGCAAGATCGTCCAAGCACCTGAACAGTCCCAGCGGGAGGCAACACACAGGAAAGACGTTAAAATATAGCATCAAGATCCTTTTTCTCTGAACGTGAGTTTAAGCTCGAATAAATTGGACGGCAGTTAAAAACTACATTAATTAATGAGACTATACACATGCAAGGCGAAATTTTTGCGTTGCGAAAATGCTGCCATCTGTTTTATTCGCTCCGAGGTCCATTTTTTCCTTCTTTCTCCTGCAGCAAGAGAGGATCAGCATATCAAAACCATCTTCACACACAATGTTTTATGTTGATTCGGCACGCATCATAGTTTTATTACACAGGTCTGCTCATCCGCTCTGCTGCCCAGTCTGTGTGCAGCGGATGGACCAGGCATGTGCGCGTTTACACATGGATGTGTACCTACAGCCTGTCAGAAAACTACACTGAAATGTGATCTGACCGTCATGCTATTCTGGATAGAAAGGCTCCCTGAAATTTGTCTTCTGGTTCCTCAGATGTGGAGCTCACAGGACATGTTCAAATTGCCCCACCAACATCCTATAAGCTTGTCTGAAGCATCATGGTAAACTTTCAGCTCCTGTATCAGCCGGTGTTTGTTCCTTTCCTCCAGAACTGGATGAATCCACAAATGTTTTCTCTGCTTTTCTGTCAAAAGGATCAGCACCAAATCATCACTGGATGATGTTGAATCCATCTTGTTGTTCTGTTGCACCGCCAAACTTTCTTGAGGAGCAGTCAGAAATTTGCGTCGGTGTAAATATTTGCGCTGCTTATTCACATTGCGCCTGGTGTAAAACAGCAGCTCAGCAGGAAAAAGAAAAACAGTCCAGCAAAGAACTCACAGAGCAAAGAGCCACAATCATTCCACAAAACAATCAGCATTCTCAAACTGGAATAGGCTACAGCAAAAACTGTACAGGAAAAACAAAATGAAACAAAAACAAACACAGGAGGAGTGGAGACATGCGCCAGCGTTCAGTCCTAATGTCTAAATGATAATAATATTCAAGAATAGTAAAATCTGATTAGTTATTCATGTATTCTCCTCATAAAAAATATTTTTAAAATATTTTAAGATTATAATTTTATTTATTTGTTTTTACAAATTTTTCTCTCCCTCCTTCGCAGCCCACCTGCAGTTCCTTCGCAGCCCACACTTTGGGAATCACTGCTCTAGATTATGTCTAAATAGGTTTTTACCTTAAAATTACAGAATTTCCTCATGCAAATCCATCCACCTAATCATACTCTGTTGGCACAGTACTTCTATAAAAGTAAATGGTGGCAAAGGTTGATTGATAAGTGCTGAGCCTAGCGTGGAACAATCTAGTAATAGTTGTTGAACAACAGACACACAGTTGATAAAATGTCATCATCTGAGACAAAGTGGTTCCTCCTATAGCCTTTTTTCACATTTGGAAAGATGTGATCTCTGAGTCAAAATGCATCGAAGGAGTTACATTGTTTTCACAAAAGATAGCACTGCCATTGCTAAGTTCCTAGTGTGTCAGGCTCAGAAATTATCAGTCAACCATGATATTAATGATTTTAATAATACATGTAGGAATGGGGAAAATGCGAGTGAGGAAAAATAAAGTGATATACAAAGCAGCACCCTATATGGCCCAGTGACTTCCTGTGTTTATCAACAAGGATACAAAATAAAACAAAAAAATCCAGACTGTTATCACTTGAAAACACCTTTCTGGCAGTTATTTTCCTTTTTAAAAAAAAATTTTTTTCTACAAGTAGTAAATTAAAGTAATATAATGCATATTCTTCAGTCTTCAGCCAGGAGTTGGTCTAAATATTAATTTCACTCTCTTTGCCATCTGCCTTTAGAATGATAGTAATATTTGAGTGTGGCTGTTTGTTATCGGCCAGAATCTCATTTTTCTAGGCTTAGTAGACATTATGAACGTATGTATTTATAATCATTTAGTTGAGGGTTTATTATGCAAGATGAATAATAACACTGAAATATTGAGCAGTGGTTTATTTATCCAAATTTGTTTGGTCAGGTGATATCAAGAGCGGCAGGCAGCAGGGGGCAGTACAGTATAGCATTGTACTGTATAAGCAGTGCCTTGATTGCTTTGTTTAATACTGTTATTAAAATTATATCTCATTATATTAATGGCATTCACTAAATGTTTTCAGAGGGAGATATGGCTTTTATGGTCAGTAATAAGCTTTATGCAGATGACTTTTCTCATTTAACACGGCATTGTATAGTGGCCTGGCCTAACCCTTATTATCTCACTGGCCAAAGATTTTTCCTGTTGAGTCATGATAATATTCACTCATCATATCCTGTCTAAAACAGCTCAGATGCATTTGAAATGATGTGAGATGAAAGTCCTACTTTGCTCCATTTTGCTTTATAATATTATTAATTTTAGCATTTTCTAAATACTATATTGTTGCTGCTGCAGCTTCAGATGTTATTTTTTTTTTATTATTTTTGCTAAATGACATATACCTAAAGAAAAGTAAAAGTAATCCTTTAATTATTTCATGATAAACAATAATTTTTTGTAGTCAGTTAATATTAATATTTAGCGTAACACTAAAGATTAATATTGTGAGTAGATGCAGTGAGAATTTCTGTATTTGTTTAAAATAGGTCAGTCTTAAGAGGATGCTACCTTCCTGTGAACTGAACAGCTGTGGACATTGTACAGTCTGATTAAATTATCCCCAAAGGCTATGCCCCACTGTGTTTTTTTGTCTTTTGTTCTTGTGCTTTTTGTAAAACTGCAAAAACTTACAAAATAAAAAGTAAAAATAAAAAAAAATATATATATATGTCAGTCGACTTTCATCAGGTTTGTATAAACATTTTGGTTTTTACATTAATGAGCTGAAATGAAAAGATGAATGTCAGTGTAAAGTGAAGGTTTGTTGTGTGTGTGTGTGTGTGTGTGTGTGTGTGTGTGTGTGTTGTCTCGTCATCAGGCTCTGCAACAGAAGAACGTAGAATGTGCCAGAGTTTACGCAGAGAACGCCATCCGGAAAAAGAATGAAGGCCTTAATTGGCTGCGCATGGCGTCTCGTGTCGACGCCGTGGCCTCTAAAGTTCAGACAGCTGTCACCATGAAGGGAGTAAGTTGGTGTGATCAGTCAGCTGGCTCGTACGTGCTGCTTCATATTATGTGGACTTTTAATGTACCAGAAGCCACTTAGGAATCTGTAAGATTAGAAAGCCACTATTTGTCTTATTTTGACATTCCACTGGCCCTTCCATTTAGATACACGTCTTATAGATAGGACACAAAATGAAACAAGTAACTTTATAAAATCTTTTTTTTTCTGTCAGGTGACCAAGAGCATGGGTCAGGTGACCAAAGCCCTGGACAAAGCTCTGAACTCCATGGACCTTCAGAAGGTCTCTGCTGTGATGGATAAGTTTGAAACCCAGGTCCAGAACCTGGACGTTCACACCTCGGTGAGTGGCTGCCAACTGGCTATTTGCACTTGTGCTAGACTTGTGTGAATTTGTTCATGCACACATTGATTTGGTCAAGTTAATGTGACCCTAAACTGAATATCATTTTCTAGTGAATTGATTAGGACTTCATGTCTTTTCTGGACTGAAGTTGTATGATTCAAACGCAGCTTTGCGCACTCTATTTTTCAAACCACCCTTTTTTTTTTCTTAACACCAGGTGATGGAGGACTCCATGAGCTCTGCGATGACACTGACCACGCCTCAGGAGCAGGTTGATGACCTGATCCACCAAATAGCAGAAGAGAGTGGCCTGGAGGTGATGGATCAGCTCAGCCAGCTGCCCGCAGGAGCCACTTCGTTGGGCGGAGAGAGCTCGCGCAGTCAGGAGAAGGAGGACCAGCTGTCCCGAAGGTAAGGACCCATGCTAGCGGCGTTCATCCAGGGCAGCCTAGTGGTTAGAGAGGCCATCCCATAATCAGCATGGTCTGTGTCCCCTCTTCAAACAGTGATTATTGGCTTCTGTAATGTGACGTATTTTCAGATGCGACAGGTTATTTGGGTGGGATATCATTTTGGGAGGGACTGGAATCATCCAGTTAAGAGATTTGATTGCTCAAAGTGGGTATGGCATCGCAAGCGTGGAGTCTCTGATCCATCCATCCATCCATCCATCTTCTCTCTGTATCTGCTTGATTTACTGAATTCTTTGTTCAGTGTTTGTGAAATGGTGAAAATGTGTCACACAGGCTGTAATTCTCCAGCAGCTTCACCAACAGCAGCTTAGACACGACTGCTGCACTTTGGGAAGTGCAAACAGGAATTTTAACATACAAAAACACACTTCTGACTCATTGTATCACTCCAGCTGCTACTACGACTACTAGTGATAAAGGCGTAGTCTGGTTTTATTAGCTGGTTAATGGCTGATTTTACATATAGGTATGTAAAAATGTATTTGTTGACACTTACTTGACACATACTAATATATAGGACAATTATTGCAAGGACACAAAATAACTTGGAGAAGGTATTTGTCATTTCTTTGTGTTTAACAAGACGCGAGCTCCTGCATGTTCACTTGATAAAAGTTCTTGATAAAAAAAGTTAGTTTCCTGCTTTGACAGCAGAGTAACAATCTGCACATGAACAGGCATTTTTGCAATATTAGATCAAGAAATTAGATTACAGAGCGCGACCATTGTGGTTGCTGGTCATGAGTAAGCAAGATACACACTGCTCTCAGCTCAAACAGAGTAGCTGAAATGAGGAAAATGTGAATAAGAAGAAATTTAAAAAAAAATATTGCTTATTAGCGTGGTTTAGACAATGACAGACTTTTCACAAAAAATGCATATTTACAGTTTATCTTCTTGATTCTGTATCTTTGTCTTAAATGACAACCTTTATATTTAAATCTATTAAATCATTATACAATATATATATATTGCAATAGTTATTGACAAAAGAATGCTTTAATTCTATATATATTGTGGCCATATTGATCAACTGAGAATGGAAGAAAGTTGAACATCACACAGTAACAAAAAACAAAAAAAAAAATCTTTTTTTTTGTTTGTTTGTTTTCTTTTTAAGCAGGAGTTGGTGGAGACAAAACCAGAGCTAAAAGGAGAGTGAATATTAGACACAGAAACGCAAATTTATGTTGCTCTCTGTCTGCTGGATGTTAACACTTGTTTTCTAGCATATTAGCCATAACAGCTTTATAAGGGGAACAGTGTGTCAGGACTTGGTGTCAGTGAGTTTGTTTTGGAGAGCTTCTGTCACCTAAAGGTCAAAAATCACATAGGCATAGTAATTATGGTGAGTTCAGAAACCACTAGCAGGCTACTGTCTCAAAAATCTATAGAGAACCATTATATTTTACATAACCATTATATTACCAGTACCATTATATCTCCGCATACTGTGGACCAATTCGAACATTAATTTGTATCCAAGTATGAATATGTGATGTTATTTACAGGAAGTAGATTTTCTTATGTTTTGCTAATAACCAGAGGGACTTTTTTAAAGACTTTAATAAAGACATTGTTAAAGTCTTTAATAAAGTGTTCATGACATAAAAACCATGCTTCTGAAGAATTTAACTCACCTATGTTTGATCCCATTACAGGTTGGCTTCCCTGAGAAACTGAAGCGCCCCCTGCAGGAGAGGTGGTGGACTCACAGCCGTGTGGAAGTAGACAGGAATAACGACAGCGACAGGATGTGTGTGGTTCTATTGAACTGTTCTACCATGGGGACTTAATGAGCCTATTGATTACCATCCCCCTGCTCTATAAATACACACACACACACACACACACAGATTGGCTGGAAATATCACCGGAGAAGGCATGAATCTCTCTCTGGTTCACCTTCCCATTTCGATCCGTCTCTGCTCCCATTTTTGTCTTTTCCTCTAATTCCCAATTGTATCTCATTTTACATTTCCTCTGAATCCTTCTCTTTTTCTTTTTCTAACCTGTATCATTCTTCCTCTACCTCTATCCTCCTCCTCCACCACAATCCAAATCTCAAAACAAGCACTATTGGATGTATCCTTTGTACAGTACACACACAAAAAAAGCATTTTACATACTGTATAATGTACGTGATGGCAATTAAAAAAAGAGTTTTAATATAGTAAAAATAGTAAGGGAGTTGGGCTGCCATGGTGCAGACTAGGTGCAGGGTGGATGAAATGTGTTTTTTATGTTTTTTTGGGCTCTTGTTTTTTTTCATTCTGCTGCCAGAAACAAACACGTTGGCTGGAATGGACGATTCTATAAGGAGTCAGAAGCCAAATATATTCAATAGGAAAGAGATATCAGCGTTTGCAATTTAAATGTCTTCAATTAAAACACACAGTGACGTCTTGATAACACTAGAACACAAAACCTTCATCCCATTTGCCACAGTTGCGAATGCTTTATGATGTTAAAACACGGATGCAGCAAAGAAACATCCTCTATCCTTTTGTCTCTCAATACCAAATTACATTATTTTCATCGTCTTTATTTTTATTCAGATTTGTCGGTGCCTCTGTTCTGATCTTTCACTTTGAACATTTTACGCCTTATTTGGGATGCAGGTGGTTGCGTAGGTGCTTCCCCATCAGTGCCTGAAGGACAGCAGAGCAAACAGGAGCATGCTGAAGATTAACTTAACTTTAGTTCTTGACAAACAAAAGATGTTTTTTTTTCCCAGGCCACAGAGGATAGATTATTCCTGTCATGGTCTATGAATAATTCCTCGATCCTTTGTCTGATCCACTGCTGACCTTGATGAGTGTGTGCTCTGGTTTCCGTAGCTATCATAGGTGGGCATGAGCATCTCTTTATCTCTGTAATGCTGCGCTCGCCTCTCAGATTGCTGTTTGATTTTTTTTTTTTTTTNTTTTTTTTTTTTTTGGGGTGTTTCATTTGAGGTGTTGAAGCAACACTGAAGCCTCATTCAGAAAAGCTTGACTTCCTCAGAGTTTGCTACAGTCATCCCTGCCTGTCTCTGTCCTGTCCTGAACTCTTTCAGGTGTGACGATAAGAAACCAGGGAAGAGGTATACAGGCTTTGATGTCTGCATTTGACAGGATTCTGTCACCAACTCTGATTTGTTTCATAATCCGTAGATTGGCTTGATTCATGGTATTTGTTAGGTAAATGGATGAGGCGAGATGGTTTGCATCAAGAGCACGCTACATTAAAAACAGAAAAATAGTATGTACAATGGAGTCGATGGTCTTTTCTCTCTTTTTTTCGGTTGATTCTACTCCTCGTCAGTCCTCTGTGCCCATTTTGATGTTTCCTTCCTTGAGCATTTGGTGTAGACGGTCAAAAGAGGAGAGGCTGAAACCAGATTTCAGAGCAGCTTCTCCCTCTGGGTAACGTTTCCTTTTTCCATTTTAACACGGGGAGGGTTATTTATACTCAGAGATATGCAGGCTTTGCTGCACTTTTGTTTTGTATATTTATCTTGTGAAAATAAAAGTTGCCCTCTGATCCAGTCTGTCATTTGACGTTTCTGTGGTTTCTGCGCTGCAGACATGACACAGATTGATGTGAACACTAACTCCTGTCAGGTCGCATTTCAAGCAACAGGAAATAACTCTAAAAGCATCATGACAAATGTGAAGCTGTTGATGAAGCTTTTCCACAGCAGCAAGCACACAAAAACAATTAATCATGCGTTCTTTATCTTTGAACTCCTTGTTTGCACTGGTGGAATATGTACTCAAATCCTTTACTTAAGTAAAAGAAGCATTTTAAATAAGTCCTGCATTCATTTTTTTTTATTATAGTTAAGTTAAATTTGTATTAGCTGTAAAATGTGCTCAAGTAAGATGACTCATTTGTGAAAAAAGGTTTAGATTCTGTCAGTTGAAAACATTGTATCTTTAATTTTGCTTATTTCATGTTTATAGATCATTCAAAAAAGGGAGAAAGAGTGGACACTGGAACTAAAGAAAATGGAAAAAAAGGAAAATAGAAAAAAACAAAAGGGGCTGAGCAAGAGAACAAAGAAAGATTGAGAAATGTCTTTATAGGATCATAGTGGCGATTCTGCATGTTTAAGCCCAAAAACTACTGCCTGCATACAAAATGTTACTGACAAACATTTTCCAAAACATGTTATTTTGTCAAATCCCCTAATCTTCCAAAATCAAATGTTCAGGTGAATGCACCTGTCTTAATGTTTCACCTTCTAACACTTACGTCCAAATGTAGAAGCGATGGTTGTTTTTAATTTCTTGGTAAAAGCCATCTTCTTTTGGAACTATTCCCTGGCGGAGACATACATTATCTTTGCTGCAGCTAAAGTTACTTTGACAAAAATCTTAATAAACATGGTGTTCGCTGTGATGGATTACATACCTCAATCATATTTTAAGTCTCTCTAAGGAACAACAAATCTAAAATCTACCATTCCAGCAGTATGATTTGGGAAATGATTGTAAGTAATGTAATGTATGTGGGTTGTAATATACTGTATACATATACTGAGCTCGAACATGCAAAATAGCAGGTATTGTCCTTTAAAAATATTGCATAATTGAGCTGAAATGAGTTTGTGTTTTTGGAGTTCCTGCTTTCGGCAGCTTCTTGTGTCCCAACAACTACTTCTGCTTTAGCATCTCCACCCTCTTAAGCTTTTTTTCACTTTGGTGGATGTCATACTGTCTGACTTTCTTTTGAACATCTTCAGGGGGAGATAATAACATGCAACAAAGATCCTGAGTCACAAATGAAGCCAGTGCATGGTAAATGTCTTAAACCGCTAATCCTCCAGGCACCACCTATCAGCACATTTTAAAATCACAGAGTTGTTGACCTTTTCAGCTCTCCAGCCTTCAAAGCTGCACCAGGGAAGATTAGACACTGGGCAAAACATGTCTTACAGGCCCAGTTTGCTTTAGATGCTAAATGAGAGTCTGTACATTTGATCCACCAAATGACACCACAAGTCGTTCTGAATTCTCCAAATCAGCCAGGCTGACATTCTGCTGCCAGGCTCTCTACCCAAGTGTAATCTCTTTGTGTACTGGTGCTAAAATGTAATTTCAGGATAATGCTCTTGGCTCAACCATTGTGGTTTCCTGTGATCTCATTTGCAGCAAAACAAAATGCAGATCATAACTGCTGCTGTGAGTTGGTTTATGAATATTCAGGCAGATGCCAGTGTGTTCTCTGGGTAAACACTTTGCAGCGCGCATGGTAAATATTCCAGTAATTTCTCACTGAAGCCATTATTGGGAAAACTATCAAGAAGGGACATGGCTGAATGTAACCCAGGGCCTTTTTTGCACTCTTCATCTCTTATCCTACCTCTCTTCTTCTCTGTTTGTGAGCTAAGTCATAAGGTAAAATGATCATATCACGGGTAAATAATTAGACAGCCCAGGGATGGAAGCAACAGAAATGCCACGCAGGAAATGTGCCCCAGAACAACTGGCTGTCACTCCACGAAATGTCACGGAAGAGGCCAAAGTGATCACCCCAGCATGTTGTCGAGTTTCCACTGAATGTTTCCACTGAGGACTCCCCCACCTTTCTTTTTCTGGACGCCTTCACTTAGCTGTGGTGACAGAAAGAGGCCACGCAACTCATGAAAACACAATAGATGATGAACAAGCTGTCCCAAGACGGTTCGTTTAGTGTGTGTATACATACATACATATATATATATATTGACACCCAGTAGGAGCTACTAAAGCAATGCTCCCAGAATGGAGTTTCCCTTTAAAGCCACACTGCAGAGATGAGCGGTAGTGTCAGATTTCCTCGTTGTGTCTGTTGTTGTGTATGACAAATAAGCAGTAGCCTATCTGGCAGGGCGTTGTAACTGGAAACTGGAGCAGAGGGAGTGTGACTGTGTTGGTTTTCCTCCCTGATTGGATCAGTGTCACAAGATACTACCGAAGGGGGCAAAGGTCAAGAGACAGGAAGCGAGAGTTAAAATCTGGATGAAGTGGGTAATAGGAGAAACAGTGTAATGTTTTGCACAAAAAAAAGTGATTGTGAAAGTGAAAGGAGAGATGGTGGAAGCAGTAATGGTGCTCTCATTAAGATCCCAGTGGTGTGACCAGTTTAATGAGCTGTCAGCCCTATTATCATTATTATTATCTTCAGCCTCCTAACCTTTTATTCTTTGGTCAGCATTATACAATTATTTGTGTGTACATGTGTGTTGTGTGTGTGTGTGTGTGTGTGTGTGTGTGTGTGNGGGGCTACATCCCCACTTGATGCAAACAAATTCCCTATCTCATGTGAACGCCCCTGTTTATTGGCTCAGGGAAGGGGAGAGTTTTGACGATTGGATTAACGGGTTGCGTCAAGCTAATTATATTTAACCCGACTGAGACAGGAAATAACACAGTTTTGCCTGACTGTAAAAAATAAAAGCACAAAGCACAGATTCAGATCTTCTTCTTTTCCTTTCGGCTTTCCCTTCAGGGGTCACCACAGCGAATCATCTGCCTCCATCTAACCCTATCCTCTGCCTCCTCTTCTCTCACACCAACTAACTTCATGTCCTCTTTCACTACATCCATAAATCTCCTCTTTGGTCTTCCTCTAGGCCTCCTGCCTGGCAGTTCCAACCTCAGCATCCTTCTACCGATATGTTCACTATCCCTCCTCTGTACATGTCCAAACCATCTCAGTCTGGCCTCTCTGACTTTATCTCCAAAACATCTAACATGCGCTGTCCCTCTGATGTACTCGTTCCTGATCCTATCCATCCTCGTCACTCCCAAAGAGAACCTCAGCATTTTAGTCTCTGCTACCTCTAGCTCTGCCTCCTGTCTTTTCCTCAGTGCCACTGTCTCTAAGCCATACAACATCGCTGGTCTCACCACCGTTTTGTACACCTTTCCTTTCATTCTTGCCGAGACTCTTTTGTCACACATCACACCTGACACTTTTCTCCACCCATTCCAACCTGCTTGCACACGTTTCTTCACCTCTTTTCCACACTCTCCATTGCTCTGGACTGTGGACCCTAAGTACTTAAAATCCTCCACCTTCTTTATCTCTATTCCCTGTAACCTCACCATTCCACTTGAGTCCCTCTCATTCACAGCCATGTATTCTGTCTTGCTGCGGCTAACCTTCATTCCTCTCCTTTCCAGGGCATATCTCCACCTCTCTAGGTTTTCCTCCACCTGCTCCCTGCTCTCACTACAGATCACAATGTCATCTGCAAACATCATAGTCCAAGGGGATTCTTGTCTAACCTCATCTGTCAGCCTGTCCATCACTACAGCAAACAAGAAGGGGCTCAGAGCTGATCCTTGGTGTAGTCCCACTTCCACCTTGAACTCCTCTGTCACACCTACGGCACACCTCACCACTGTCTTACAGCTCTCATACATGTCCTGCACCACTCTAACATACTTCTCTGCCACTCCAGACTTCCTCATACAACACCACAGTTCCTCTCTTGGCACCCTGTCATATGCTTTCTCTAGATCTACAAAGGCACAATGCAGCTCCCTCTGAACTCATCAGCTCTTTTTTTGTTGTTGTTACTCAGTAGTTAGTCAAGCTTCTAAGGAACTATGCCTGTTTTGTTGATCCTTTTCCATTTTTGTATGAAAGTTGAATGTTCGTTATTGTATGTTAAAAATATATTTTATTCAAAAACTGAAGACATGGGATAAAATACAGGAAACAAAATGAAAGCAAGTACAATAAGTAAGTTTTTAAATATTATCTATTCAGAGAAAGTAAATGGTTATCACTTATAAAATCTCCAGTCTAACTACTCAGTCTAACTACTTAAAATATAAGAATATATGACGACAAGCCTAAATGTACCAAATATATAAAAGAAGTGAATCTGGAGATTACAAAACAAAAAAACAAAACAAAACAAAAAACTACTGAATGTCCTGTTTATATACAACATGTACTGTTCACAGATTATGTTTCAAACATATGATAGTTTCATTTATGCAACTTTAGAAAAACCATTACCAAACCTAACATATCATAATTATGAGATAAATGAGATAATGTCCCATAATCATAACATATGTAGTCATAGAAAAAAAAACAAAAACAAAACCATACACACATACATGATAATAAAAAAAGTTTGGTGGTGGATTTTTAGAGGAATTTTAGCAACACAACGTGTTTTATTTTGATTTACCGGAAGTGGCCTCTTACTTCTCTCACTAACTTGACGCCAGCTTGAGCAGCGAGGAAACGACAACTACGATGCTCACATTTTTTTTTTTTCTGCCCACACAGGAGACAATAAAAACGGAAAACAGGGCGTCGGTTTATGAAGACGGACATTTTAGCACCCACTGAACAAAAGGCAAACCGTGAGTCCGTGTGAAACCTGTGTGAATGTCGGTGTTTCCTCATCGCCGGGGGCTGCTACGGTAGAGCCGGACTGGGCAGGACAGGGCGGGGTGATGTTTCGGTTCCGGTATAAATGCTGCGAAAAAATGGTAACCAGGCGAGATGTGGAGTCGGCTGTCGACAATGTTGTTATATACCGGAGATTAATATGAGAAGTTTATCGGCCTGGTGTTGCAGGGCGGCGGTTTAACCGTCTGGGGAGGCCGCTGGCTGGGGGAGAAGCGTGTCTATGCGGCGCCCCTCCGCTCCCTGTCAGTCAATACAATGAGGACGCTATTTGCATTCTATTTTCTCTTCCTTGTTAACGGCGGAGCGACCGGGAATCTGACGGTTGACAGCAGCAACGACTCCAACCTGATGCCCAACAGCAGCAGAGGGTACCTCAGTATCGGAGACGGGTCTTCGCAGGAATTTGAGTTCCCTGAAAACACCAACGGCGTGATTGTAATATCCAGTCAGTACCGGAGCGCCGCCGCCAGCAGGAAGGGCCGCCAGAGCTGGAAGCAGACGGTAAAGGTCCGCTCTCTGGACCCGGAGGTCCTCTCCATCCTTAATGTCAGCGACAGCGGCCACTCAGGACCTACCAAGAGTTACATTATCAGTATCCGCTCCGGATTCCCAGGCAGGGCTCAGCTGCAGATCCAGCTGCTGGACCTGGATCAGGACTCGGGACCGGTTCTGATCGAAGAGAGGACGGATTACTCCATCAGGGTGGCACCTGGTAACGATGACCCAGCCAGCCGGCTGATCCAGTCGGGTGGCTTGTCCCATTTCTCGGAGAACCCTGTGCTGTTTGCCTTGCTGCCTCTCATCTTTGTCAACAAGTGTGCCTTTGGATGCAAGGTGGAAGTGGAGGTTCTGCGAGGTCTGCTGAGGAGTCCTGTTCCGCTGCTCCTCGGTGTCCTGGGTCAGTTCCTGGTGATGCCACTTTATGCCTACTGCGTGTCCAGGCTGACCTCACTGCCCAAAGCGCTCTCTCTAGGCTTGGTCATCACCTGCTCAGCTCCAGGCGGCGGGGGCGGCTACCTGTACAGTCTGCTGCTTGGAGGCGACGTCACCTTGGCGATTTCCATGACCCTGGTCTCCACTGTGGTGGCTGCGGCGGCCATGCCTCTGTCTTCGGCTCTGTACGGACGGCTGCTGGGCGTGCACGCCGCCCTGCACGTGCCGTTTGTGAAGATCCTCGGCACCCTCCTGTTCATTGCCATTCCGATCTCGCTGGGCATGCTGGTTAAGCTGCGCCTGCCCGCCCTCACGCGTGTCCTGCTGGCGCTCATAAAACCCTTCAGCTTCGTGCTCATCGTGGGAGGAATCTTCATGGCGTACCAGATGGGAGCGTCCATTCTGGCTAATGTCAGACCCCAGATCGTGGCCGTTGGGGTAACCGTGCCTGTGCTGGGGCTACTGGTTGGGGCGGGTCTGGCCAAGCTGGCGGGTCTGGCCCCATCACAGTGGAAGACAGTGAGCATTGAGGTGGGCGTCCAGAACAGCTTGCTGGCTCTTGCTGTCATGCAGCTCTCGTTCCGCCGGGTGGAGGCTGACTTCGCCTCCCAAGCGCCGTTCATCGTGGCGCTCAGCAGCACGTCCGAGATGCTGCTCATCGTTCTGGGGTATTTTGCTCAGCGGAAGTTGTGCGGGTCTGCTGCCCCCAGGACTGACACCTGATTGTAGCCACCATTTTTTTTGCTTCTGAACTCTCGAGGAAACAACCCTCTCAAACCTGTGGAAAGACGGCGTCCCACAGTCTGGCTGCAAATCGGCCAACAATCACCAATCCTGTCGTCACTGTTGTTACACCGGACAGCGAATGGACCTTTTATGGTTCCTTTTTGTCATTGTTTTCTTATTTTTCATGAAAACCAAAGGCCTTTTCCCTTATGAGACCTTTGTTGTTTATTTTGCAGTATGTCCTTTTTAAAAATCAGATTGTACTGTGAGCTACTTTGTGTATATATTCATAAGAAGATAAATACCTATTGATGAAGAGATATTTTTCTACCAGATTACTTTTTGTAATCAAAAAAAAAAAAAAAAAGCATTGATTGATTTGTATCTTGTTTACAAGAGGTCCACGTGTCTTAGCCGGAGATCATTTGGGGATAAAGTGGAATCAAACAGGAACATGATGATGTTTTGAAAGTAATTGCCACTGATTGTGTTTCCTGGATTTGAGAATCCTTGTACTTGAATATTACAGAGTTTAAAAAAAAAAAAAAAAAAAAAAAAAACCAACAAAGAAAAAGAAGTCCAAATAAAAAGCACTGACAAAAGCATTATTTGTTTGTTGAGTGTGTTTGCTAAGAATCAGCAGGTCAGGGCCGTTGGAAGGTTCTGTTTGCTTGGCTGAATTTCAGCTGAATGTGTACCTGTCACTTAGTGACTCTTGGATCCATCTTTTGTTTGCTTTCACTTTTGCACATGTGGAGGAAGTAACATGTGGTTTCACATTATGTGTTGAAATTCGCAAAAAGAACATTTTGTTTTGACCTATTTCAGACCGGAGCTGTTATTCTGAAGCTGGTGATTTAGTCTAATGTTTGACATATTGACTATTGTAAAGCCTCAAATAGCAGGAAGGCAGCATTTCCTCTATTTAGTTTTGTCTAAAGCCTCTCAAACAGCATTTGGACCATAATGAACCAAGTAAACTTTCCACAGAAACCATGAAAATACATGTAACAATTCAGAAAAACTACATAATATTCAACAAATCAGAAATGGATGATAGAGTGGAGCAAATCTGAATTTTAATAAACATATCTGGCAGTATACTGGAGATAACAAGAATGGTAACTTAGTTAAAAGAAAAAGTGAAAGATAAACTCAAATAACGAACTACAGTCTGCCTGCAGTTTTGTAACTTTAATCTACCAGGTCAAGGTTCAGTTTTTATCAGCTTATTCCTCAACAACTCATTGCAGTTTACTGGCAAAATAACTCAACAGGCCTGTGTTTTCTGAGTAGTGACTCAGCACAGGCTGAAAAATTCAATACATGTGGATCCTGTTCAGCACAGACACAGTGAGCTTACCAAAAAAAAAGAAAAAAACAGTTAACAGCTCCGGTGAGTCATACGAAGATATTTCCATGTTAAGAGTGCATTTCCTGTTTGTGCTTAAAGAGCAGCAGGCCCTTTATATGCCTTTCATTTACAGGTTTTTTCTGAGGTTTTGCGTGGAAAACGAGCTCAGACCTGATGTTTGGCCTGCTGGATGTGAGGACTCTCAGGAATCTAGCACTGCTGTAAAGCCTCCAGGCTGTTCGGTTGTTTGGTATCAGAGATTTTTTTAACTCCTATAGAGGAAAGTCTGCTTCTCTGAGTTTGGGAGTGACGATTATAAAGAGAGAATATGATATATAATCTGATATCTGAGCTCCTCATCATAGACTCATACTGCCTTGTTCTGGGGCCAGTATTGATTTTTGTCACTATATAGCATGTGTCATGGATATATTTATTCCCTGATGTTCTGATGTACTGTAACGATAAGCATTTGTTGCAGTCTGATTTAATAATAATAATAACTTTATTAATATTGCATTTTTCAAAACAGAGTTACAATTTGCTTAACAATATAGCTGAGTTTAACACAATGAAATGACAGTTTAAAGCAATTTAAAACCATGCCACGGAACAATTAAAAAAGTGGCTAAGAGAGAAAATAAATAATAAAATAAGATAAACAGATAATAAGAACAGTTAGCACAGTTAGGGGAAGGCCATACAATAAAAATAAGTCTGAAGACAGGTCTTAAAAGAAGATACTGAGTGAGCCAGTTTGAGCTCCTCTGGCAGGAAATTCCATAATTTAGGGGCATGAATAGCAAAAGCCCACTTTAGTTGTGTTTTAGCTGTGATTTAGCTGTAGAGGTTTTCCAGTTAAGATGGTGACAAAGATTATAAGAACGCAATCACTGAGGAATTAATGTAATTGATTCATTTGTTCATTTAGGTTTGGAATTTAAAGGGGCAGGAGATGTGTGTTTTTATTTTTATTTTTTACAAAATAGTACAAAATGATCAGGAATACAGTCACCATTTAATATGATTACTTCACAAGCTATGCTAGGATTTCAGCCTTTTTTGTGATTGTATTCCATTTTTTCTACGTTTTTTTTTCCGTCTATGCATTATAGTTACATTTGAATTCAATATATTTTTTAAAACAATAAGTCATAGAATTATGTTTATTTTGATCACAAAAGACAAAAAAGAATGGCAGTAATGGCAAACTGGACACTGCAAGAGGTGTATGTAATATACAGTAAGTAATCAACTAATATTAATCACTGATGGAATAAATACACAAATTTGTCTCCTATCAGAGTTTTAAATTATGGAAATCCCCAAAATTTCCTTGATGCCATCATAATAAGCAAATATGATTAATCAAAATAAGACTGAATCACAGCTCCACCGGAGTAAAGAGCCTTTACATTTACATGAATAATAAGTTTTAATTCACTTTAATAAACAATAACTTCAGACAAATTTCACTCAGCCGCACATCCGAGGTGGACTGGCTATAAGCAGTGTATGTTCAGCTGCAAACCCAAAAACACTGTAGAGGCAAGTTAAATATGTCAAGCTGTGACAGCAGCATGTTGACACAGATTATTCCCTCTGTCTCCTTCTTAAACTTTTTCACGAGTGGGGTCCAAAAGTCTGAGACCACTGTGAAAATGCTTCTATTTTGCATTCTTTTTGAATTTAATACAAGATTTATTTATTTTTTTTCATTATAAATGATAATATCATCTTAAAGGACCATACCACCATCTTGCATGTTTGAGCCTGCTATATTCAATTTTCATACACGTAACGTTACTGACAATCATTTCCCAAAGCATACTACTGGGACAATGGATTAACAATATTTTTCCTTCCAGACCACCATTGTTTTCATTTCATTCTACTATGCTATTAAAATCAACTTGTTGATTCTTGAAACGTTCTTGGGATAGGTAATCCATCATCACAAACAACACATGTATTTAGGTTTTTTCGAAATTTCATAATTTTAGCATTTAAGTGCAATAAAAAGTGTGGAGTGAATGTATGTCTCCTCCAGGAAATATAGTCCCAAAAGAAGACCTGCGTTTATCGAAAAATTTAAACGACCATGACTTCATAAGGCTGCGTAACTATTAACAGATGAAACATTGATTTTTAAGGTGGGTGTATCGCTTAAATATTTGATTTTGAAAGATTAAGAGATTTTGCAAAATATCAGGAAAGCTGAAATACAGTTTTATCCTTTGGAAAATGATCATCAGTAACATAACATGTATGAAAATTGAATATATTTGGCTCAAACATGCAAAAATGGTCCTTTAACAATTTGAGTGAAAAGCTGAATCTTTGAAAAATGTACTTGAATGTCAGAATATCTTAATATTTGGTATGCCCCCTCCCCTTTTGCTTTAATGACAGCATGCATTGAGCTGGCATGGACTCCACAAGTTTGTGCAAAATGTGCAAAAGTTTGTGATGAGCCAAGTTATCCCATCATGATTTGACAATGTTCCAAAGAGCTTCTTGTGATGTCAGACTTTCTGATTATTTCCAGATTTAAATGGAAAATATCACAGTGAGAGATCAATGTGGTCTCAGACTTTTGAAGCCCCACTGTCTATGTACACACATTAACATGTGCAAACCCATGTAGGAATTACTGCTGAGGTCCAGATCCAGTCATCCTGTAATCAAAACTCTGCTTGTCTGCTCAGCCCTCAAGTGACAGCATGTCACTCATGATTCAGACAGGTGAAATGTGGGTGTGGGTGTGTGTGGGTGTCATGCTGTCTGGCAGATCTGCAGGTGTCAGTGGGTGTTGCTTTTCATGAAATAGACAGGTGATGAAACACTATGCTGTTGGTGGATTTGCACTCGTCCTCCCACTCAGCTTGTGCATCAGCACTCTTGTTTATATTTCTATCTTGCACATTAGCGGCACAAGGGGAAGAGAAAGTCCTTAAAAATTCATGAGGACACGTTGCATTAAGGTTTCATGAGTTCCTTTCAGTGGCTCCCATGAGGCGGTTTTCCCGCTGCCTGCTGCAATAAAGCTGGGAAGTCCAGAAAACACAGAGGTGGCTGTGAGGAGAGGAGATGTCCTTCCATGCTCAAAGTACAAAATAACACAGTTTATTTTAGAACAAACTGGTTATTTTGATATTTAAGGAGGTGTTTTTGTAATTATTCCCTATCTTACTCACAGATATTAAATTATGATTATAATTATAATTGTGATTGATATCATCCCTGGACTAATGAGATGAAATCATCATTTCATATGACTAATCTCATTTATTCTTCTTAATGGCATCCATCCATCCATCCATCCATCCATCCGTTTTCTATGCTTATCCAATGCAGGGTCATAAGGAGCTGGAGTGTATCCCNCATCCATCCATCCATCCGTTTTCTATGCTTATCCAATGCAGGGTCATAAGGAGCTGGAGTGTATCCCAGCAGGGGCAGGATACAACTCAGACAGATCCATCACAACAGGGTCGACCCATAGAAAGAGAGAGAGACTCGTTCATACTCCTCTTCACTCAATGGGCAATTAAGAGTTTACAGTTCATGTATCCTGCATGTCTTTGGACTGTGGGAGGACACGGGAGCATCCACAGAAAACCCACTCGAGTGGGGAGAACATGCAAACTCCACACAAAAAGGTCCAGTCAGATTCAGACTCAAGGCCTTCTTGCTGTGAGGTAACAATGAGGAAAACCACCATGTCGTCTATATCAATGACATCAGGAGAAAACTGGTTTCATGGTTTTTGTGCTGCAGTGCCACAAATATTGGCAACCGCGGTGAATAAAAATAAAATGGGCTGTGAAAAAAAAATCTTTATTGTTTATCCTCTTTGTCTTTCATTCAAAATATTAACAAAATATAACCTTTAAAAAAGAAATTCTTATCATGAAACAAATATTTTTCTCAATCAGCCTGGTGGCATCTGATCGTAGTTTTTTGACCCCAAGACCCAACCAAAGCTGCTATTCTCCAGCTATGATCCTTACAGATTCTTTGTCCACTTGAACCATCATCCATGTGCGTGGGGTAATAAATATAGACACATGTCCTCTCCCAGGCCCATTGAGAAAAAAATATTTGTTTCATGATAAGAATTTCTTTGTCCTTTTAATTATTTTACTTTAATTAAAGTTTATATTTTTGTTCATATTTTAAATGAAAGATCAAGAGTATAAACATAAAGAGATTTTTTTTTTCCCCCACAGGCCCTTTTTGCTTTTATTTAAATTATATTAAATGATAGTCAGTAATGAGATATAATCATCATATAAAACTGTTAAGTAAACTGATACTCATTGTTTTCCATTTACCATTCACCTCTTACAATTTTCAGTGACCAAAGAAAGGGAAGTACATAACAACTCCAAAAACCAGTTCCTCATGCTCTTAACTGTCACGCCACTGCCTTCAAGGTACATACAAAATGTACTCCAGCAAGGGCTCATGAAACTCAGTTATCAAATCCACAGCAATTTTCACAAGCCGATATTTGTTCTGTCCTGTGAAGGATTTTTGCCATTCACTTTTTCATGGTGGGAAATTAAAACCAAATTAAATGAAATGTAAAACTGGAAAGAAAAAAAAAGATCAGAGAGGGCCAAACAATACACCTTAAAAAAACAAAAACAAAACAACTTTTGATACTGAGGTATTTGATATCTATTAAAGCTATTAGGAAATTGATCAGGTTTACCAGAGCTCATCATGTTCTGGCACTCAGTGGGAGAGTGTGTGTGTGCAGTGTATGGTGGTTTGATTATTGCTGGAGTAGCAGACACTGAAAGCTTGTCACAGCAAACTGTATCTCTAATGGACTGTTTACCTCCAGACCGTAAAGGGTAGAGGTATGAACACCTAAAGGCACCAGGCTGTCTGAGGAGGAGGAGGAGGAGGAGGAGGAGGAAGAAGAAAGTGAAGAAAGAGATGAACAGGGAAAAAGAATGACAGAAGCTGCTGCTGCTGCTGCTGCTGCTGCTGCTGGTGGTGGTGGTGGTGGTAGGATGGTTACTCATTGATCTGTTTGTCCTTTCTCCTGTCTGGGAAATGGATTTGTGTCTGATTGCTTACTGGCACTCATTCGTAATGCTTCTTGACACTACATAACCTAAAGTATATGGACACAATGTGAAAATTAAAACCATATATTACAACTGGAAATCTAATTCCACTTTGCTTTCCAGTAGCTTTTAGGACATGGCAGCAGGGATTTGTTTCCATTCAGCCATAAAAGCACCACTGAAGCATCTATCTATCTATCTATCTATCTATCTATCTATCTATCTATCTATCTATCTATGATACACACATACACACACACACACACTAGTTGCATTTTATTTTGTCTTGGGGATATTCTTCATTCTGATTGGCTCTGGCGCGGGCCAATGAGAGAGAAGAGCGCGAGGGGAAAACATGGAGGAGAAAATGAACCAAAACAGTTAGCTGCTAGGACATAATGTAGTTGTTGTGACAGTTTATTAAGAAAACCAGCATCTTTTTCAGGTTTACAATACCTTGGAAGCTAGAAGTGCCGTTTAAATGTTTTCAGAGTTTATTTAAATTACGGGAAAATGTCTCTGAGCGTGTCCTGTGACTCGGTGTCTCAGAAAAGAACACTGTCAAGTCTCCTAGGTGAGTTAGCAGCTAGTTAGCTAAAATTACGTACGATACAGTTAAAAGTGTTGAAGTATTAAACCGTTTCTGCTGCGAAAAAAACATCATTATAGCAAAGCACGGATGTCATTTTGTGTTTTTGGTCATTTCAGCCGGTCGTGTGCTGAAGAAGCCGAAGCAGGAAGATGGTGAGCGGCTGCAGGAAGAAGCGATCCGGCTGCTGGAGCAGCAACAGAACATCAGCAGCCTGCTGGAGGAAGCCGGAGTGAGTTCATAAAAACAATAAAAATCATATATAATAATAGCATTTTTTGTTTTTATTACACTGGATATTGGTGAATGGGGTCTGTAACAACCCACATTGTGATTTATTAGCACGGAAGTCTGCAAACATCGAACCTCTGTCAGATAGTATCGTGTATGGGTAGTATAGGTCGTATATGCATCATCTTCCATACTTGATAGTTGTAACACTATACAGCTTTTATCAGATGTATGCATCATATATTGGATAGATTTTCACAAGTTCTGTCAGGTCATTGTTGACTTCATGGAGACAGAATACACACTCAAATAGAAATGATTGCTAATGTGTCGTCACTGTTTAAATTTATTTATTTATTTTTTTTTATAGAATCCAAACCCATGTAATATTTTCTGTGAAGAGAAAGTAGAGCGGAAAGACGCATCACCTGAAGGCATCCCATCAGTCATTGCTGCATCATTCCTGGGTGAGTGCTGGAAAGGCTGCTGAGCAAGTTACACTAATGGCGATGCATTTGTTTTTGTGAAGTGACTCATGCTATGACTGTTTGATGGTCAAAAAATAGTTTAGAGGTAGGAATGACTGCTATTGTGACAGCATGATTGTTTATTTACATCGTATAGGTTGCAGTGACAGACATTTAGTCACCTTTATTTCTTTGTCATGCTATTGTCATGCTATAATACAGTAACTCAGTGTTGATGTGATGCTCCAACATCTGAGATTTCAGATTTGGCTGCTGAACAACAACAGATGTCAAAGTTTCGTTTAGCACTGAGGAGAGTTATGGAAATAGTATTTTTTTTTGTCACAATTACAGTACCAGATAAGAGATGATAAACTATGTTGTATTGTGTGTTTGCAGTGTGTGAGCTGAGGCGTCAGGCAGGTCAGCTAGGAGTCCCCGTGGCAGCTTTGTCAGTGAAGATGGTGCTGGAGAGACTGATAGAGATCACGGCATCTAAGGAAGAAGAGGAGGAAGAAGACGAGAGGAGAGAGCTACTCACTTCCTGTCAGAGAGTCAGCATCTGAAAGTCATTTTTTTAGTATTTCATAAAATACAGGGTTAATAGGATGGTTTTCTGTGGATAGTTTTACTGTCACATGGTGGTTGAATAGTGTTTCAGGGTTTTTTAAGTGTCTTGAGAGCCACTGAATATTTTTACTTTTTATTTAGTATTTTTGATGGCAAAGATGGCATCTACTAATAAACCATATTTGATGAACTAATCCACATGTGACAAGTGTAGAGAGGCAGCAGTCCTCATTAAATTTATTCAGGGTGATTGTGTAAATTTCTCTTTGCACGTCTTTAGATAAATTTGGCTCCTGACGACATCTCCAGAACACTCCACAGTGATTTCTGTTGTCCCAGAAACAGTGTGGATCGCTATTTTTTGACTGAATTGCATGAAAAGCTACCATTTCTTTTAGAGAGATAAAGAATCTATGAAAGCTCCCATTCATTCAGGTCATTGGATATCTTGTAGCAGTTCAAGGCAACTGGACTTGTTTAGTCTTGAAGAAGTTTTGCCACTCAGTTGACTTCTCAGAACTGATCACAAGAAGGATTTCTTCAAGGTGAAACGAGTCCAGCCTTGAACTATTGCTACTACAAGAGAGGAAAAGAAAACACGTCACCTCCTTGATGAGGGTCTTTTTCCAACAACATCACTATTGTCTTCAACAAATCCAGATTAGTCTTACTGTACTTTATGCAGGCTTGTAATATTTTTGAAGAAAGCTAAACATAACCCTCTATATCATATTGGTTGAGACATTTATTCAGCCATTTGTTCCGAAAGTCACTGTGGTTGTGTCACTCATGCAGCGACTCCCATTTTTCTTGTTTATTTGTCAGGTGCCACACCTTTGCTGTCAGAGATGGTTGCATAGTTACATCTGTACTACAGATCTGCTGACAGATTGGAATCTCATTTCACATTTTTCATTTGCAGTTGTGTCTCCACCCTAAAATTCAGGATTCCTCTTAAGGAAGCAGCGGTCATGTAAAATGCAACATTTTACATACCTATACTCTTTTATGCTCTCTGGTATGATTGTCCTCTTCAGGTCCAGTTGTGTGTCCTACTGGAGTCTAGCAGAGAGCTTCTGTCTCTGGGGGCTTTCTGCCCCAAGCTGCTTTGGCAGGAGTACAAGAGAGATCAGGTGTGTGTTTGACTGTTTGACTTTATGACTTTATATACTTTGATGATATCTATAAAAAGTATTTCTCTCCCCTGAGGTTTTTGCCCAATTTCACTTTTCTTTTTGTTTCAGAGGTCACCCAAGCTGGAGGTGGCATATCATCTTCATTTTTATAGCATCCTGCATCTGAAGTACATTTTAGAGAGGTAAGCCAATACTTCTGAATCGATTTTGACATATCTTTGATGTTTACATCGGGCGGGGGAGTCTCCGTTTACTCTCTTGTTTGGCTGCAGAGTCAGTCCATCCATCTACTGAAAATCTAGTCAAGTGCATCCAGGTCTGTTAATTCAGGAACACACACACACACACACACACACACACACACACACACACACAGTTCTGAAACCACAATGTTTGAGCTACTGTTTCACCTACAGAGAGATTGATTTGTTATTCTTTGCATTTAGTAATAACTTTAGTCACAAAAACATCTGGAAACACAGAATATATACAGTAATATGTGCTCAGCTGCTCACTCATACTTGATTAGTTGTCAAACCTGTTTCGATCAACAAACAAATCCGTAGTTGATATGTTTTTGGACTTTAATTAGCACAAAATTAAAGGAAATTCTCACATTTTATAGATATGTCTTGTTTTTCTTTTCTTTCCGTTCAGTGATGAAGGAGTGAAGTCGTGGTTGGTGTCTCAACTGAAGGCTCTGTGCAGCTGGACCCCCCCACATGAGGAAGAGGAGGCCAAACAAATCCAACAGAAAGTCCTGTCAAGTGAGGACCAGCACACACACACGTACACACAGCACAGTATCAGTACATGTGCTGTCTGCTCCAGGGAGATGTGAGCTCAGTCATTGACAAATGATTCATTTAAATCATTAAAGGTGTTTTGTCAACAAGATGTTAAAAACAAAAGCTGCGTTAGCTTTGAGAGCCTTTGTCTGTGCCTTTGTCATCCAGCTGGTAAAGACGTCTAGAAGGTTCAAGTTGAGTCACTGGACTTGAAATAGCTTGAAGATGTTTTGCTGTTCATCCGAAAGGTTCTTCTTCTTCTTCTTCTTCTTCTTCTTCTTCTTCTTCTTCTTCTTCTTCTTCTTCTTCTTCTTCTAAATGTAGTGGCAACAGTTAGCAGCATTTATTTCCAAAAGGCAGAAACGCCCACACGGTTTCACCCCATTGTGGAGTTTCATCCTATGATACAATAAATGCTGCTAAGTGTTAGAACTGAAGAAGTGAAATGCCTTTAAGCTATTTTTTCCTCAAGTTTAGAGAGGCTTTTATTAGTTTGGCTGCCAGCATGTGGTGTTTGATTACTGCCCACACAAAAACGTAAGCAGCCCCGGTATCGTAACATCCACCGATTAAATATTTTAACCAATTGTCATACAATATGCCAAATCTTGTTGTGATTTATGTCTCTGGTGAGAAAATGTGTCGCTGTGTTTCAGCGGTGGTTGGAGTCTTGGTGGGATCTGGGTTTGAGGTGATCCAGGAACCTGCTGCTCTAAACAGAAGGATTTCTGTGCTGAGCAGCTCAGCGCTGGACGACTTGCTCTTCTGTGAGTTACACATAAAGGACTGTACCAGCCATTTTGCATGTTTGACCCTAATATACTCAATTTTCGTACATGTAATGTTACTGACAATCATTTCGCAAAGCATACTACTGGAACGGTGAATTAAAAGTGTTTTTCCTACCTTCCAGACCACCATTGGTTTCAGTTCATTCTGGTACGCTATTAAAATCAACTTGTTGATACTTGAAATANGCAATAAAAAGTGCAGAGTGAATGTATGTCTCCACCAGGGAATATAGTCCCAAAAAAGACCTGTGTTTATCGAAAAATTTTAACAACTGTGACTTCATAAGGCTGTGTAACTATTAGCAGGCGAAGCATCGATTTTTAAGGTGGGTGTATCACTTGAATGTTTGATTTTGAAAGATTAAGAGATTTTGCAAAATATCAGGAAAGCTGAAATATGGTTTTATCTTTGGGAAATGATTGTCGGTAATCTTACGTGAATAAAAATTGAATATATTAGGCTCAAACATGCAAATTGGCCAGAATGGTCCTTGAATGTCACCTACTAATGCTGCCACAGCTTCTCACTGTACAAGTTCTGCACTGATAAAATATAGACACTTCTGCTACAGTTCTTGAACCGCTGAGAGGTCCTGCTATACTTTTGCTGTTTTTGTGTCACTTTAATTTTGCTTCTTCATTTTTTATTTCAGGGCTTCTAGATGCTGTGGATAATCATCTGAG
This sequence comes from Lucifuga dentata, assembly GCA_014773175.1. Classification (NCBI taxonomy): domain Eukaryota; kingdom Metazoa; phylum Chordata; class Actinopteri; order Ophidiiformes; family Bythitidae; genus Lucifuga; species Lucifuga dentata. The sequence goes on from VXCM01001644.1 coordinate 54,709, forward strand.
CTCACAGTCGTCTGGAGAAGGAGCAGAAACATGGTTGTTCATTTTTATTTATGCCGCTAACCTTTTTGTAACGCTTGTCTGTGCCTCTCTCTTGGCATTTTTCCATTTTCTGTTGCTTACTTGCGCTCTGTTTTTGTTCAGGATTCAGCTATTTGACGCTTTGTTGTGTGGCGCGTCAGTATCAACTGAAGCTCTTCAGCGTTTCTTCACACACTCCCTCACGCAGGCTCTCACCTACAAACCTCGCCTCACAGGTAATGACAAGTAACGGATTCATTTTGTGTAGAGATTCTCAAAAAAAGAAAAAACAGAATTGTTTGTCAGTGGGGCTGTAGCGTTTATGTTCAGACTTAAAGGATCATGCATGTTTGAGCCTAACATATTGAATTTTCATACGTGTTACGTTATTGACAACCATTTCCCAAAGGATAAAACTGTATTTCAGCTTTCCTGATATTTTGCAAAATCTCTTAATCTTTCAAAATCAAATATTCAAGCGATATATCCACCTTAAAAATCGATGTTTCTCCTGCTAATAGTTACACAGCCTTATGAAGTCACGGTTGTGTAAATTTTCAATAAACACAGGTCTTCTTTTGGGACTGTATTTCCCAGTGGAGACATATATTCACTCCACACTTTTATTGCACTTAAACGCTAAAATTACGTAACTTTGAAAAAAACCTGAATATACGTGTTGTTCATGATGATGGATTACCTATCCCAAGAACGTTTCAAGTATCAACAAGTTGATTTTAATAGCATACCAGAATGAACTGAAACCAATGGCGGTCTGGAAGGTAGGAAAAACATTTTTAATTCACCGTTCCAGTAGTATGCTTTGGGAAATGATTGTCAGTAACGTTACATGTGTGAAAATTGAATATATCAGACTCAAGCATGCACGATCGCTGGTATGATCTTTTAAGTTTACCTATGATGTTCATAATACATATACTACACTTTCCTGCATGTATATTTCTTAAAAACTAAAAGAAAGAAAAAAAGTGCTCCTGTTGATGCAACATTTCTGAGAATATACTTGACTTTCGCTTTAAAAACTACTATTACTGACCAGAGTTTCATCTGGAAAATCTTTGGAAAATGGAAATTTTGTTCCTAGAATGGAAATGTGCAGTAAATGCAGAAAAGTTTGGAAAACACTTTTGGTTAGTGCTGCCACTTGCTGTAGCAATATTCTGGCTGTTATATTTCGTTTCGATATTCAGTACAGAAACATTCTTTGGTGATGTGGAATAATGAGAAGCGTAGTACCATCAACATGCACCATGTTAAACTCTAAACTAATTCATCCTCTCATTTTCTCAGTATCTGACGCCATCGCTATGCAGAACGAGTGGACGTTTGCGAAAGCCAGCTGCTTGCTGACTTCTCTGTTTTACAAGGTGAATATTTCATGTAATGAAGCTATTGAATCAATGCAAAATGTAAGATCTCAGTAACGGTTTAGTTTTTACAAAAGTAAAATCAGTTGGAGCAGCTTCATCCCACACGCATCGTCTGGCAGTGTCAGCCTGTGAATTCAACAGCCATCTGTGAGTTTCTGACTGACAGATGATATTTGGACCGATATCTCTGCAATATCTAGCTGCTCATATCTGTGGCCCTATTTTTTTTCTTCTATTTTTTCAAACTTTTTCTGAAAAAAAATTGAACAAAAAAAAAATCATGAGCAGTGCACATGATTTCAGGGACAACATGCTTCTTTCTTTAATTATGAAGACGCTTCTCATGGTAGTCAAATCATTTCGGACTTCTTCAACTCTGTCCTTGCCATAGAGAAACACTATTGGTAGTATTAATTTTAGCTTTTATGATGTTTTTCGTTGTAACCAACAGCTTGTACTCATCAGTCAGTCAGCTCCTGTGTTTGATCCTGGCTTAAGTAGAAAAGGTTTCCGTGCACTCAACTCCATTAAATCCTTTAATTGTACTGACGTTTGGTTTTTTCTTGAGACCTTTAGAGTGTGGTCTTTGTGGTCTTTCTGCTTTGGACATTATGATGATCAACACTTATTGTTTTCTGTGCATTTACCTGTTTACACGTCAACTTGGACATCATCAAATGCAGCCTTTGTATTTGGCTACAGAGCTTATTGTGGTTTATGTGCTTGCTGCTTCTTCACATCTGTGGCTGGCAAGTCTTTTTCTAGTGGAGCTAATAACTGTTTTGCGTGTTCCGTTACTGTGTTGTGATTTAGCTGGCTGTGATCTTCAGCATGGAGCAGCTGCTGAGTCACCTGCAGCAGGTTTTGGAAACCCACGAGGTCAACTGGAAACACATTCTCTGCTTCCTCTCCACCCTGCTGGTTTATAACCCCTGTGCCCAGCCCAGCCTCAGAGGTAAATATGAGGCCTCAGTACAAATCATCTGCAGATTGGATCATTTTTGTGTAATAAGATGAATTGTATTCTTGATGGAGTGGATGACTGAAATATTGAGCAATCTCCATTTTTATTAAAAGCTTAAATTTAGCTCCATACATCAGCTAAATCATGTATATATACACAGAAATTCTTAAATGAGGCACAAATTCTCAGGCGCTGCTTGTACTACAAAGGCTTCAAAAGTCTGTTCTCTCCATGCAGGCTGATCTTTTTCTTTTTCCGCCTCCACAGAGCTGCTTTCCAAACTGCTGCGCTCTGCCTTTGAAGGCTATGACTTAGAAAGCCTGATTACTGCCTTCCTGTTGGCTCGCCAGGGGGCGCTGGAGGGAGCCGCTGTCTTCCCCTCCTACAGCGACTGGTTTAAGGTTTCGTTTAATATCGATTTCTCAACGCTTGTAACAATTATGAGTTTTTTTATATTTATGATTTTTTTTTTTTTTTTNTTTTTTTTTTTTTTTGGATTGAGTTTGCTCATATATTTTGTGTTGATCTTCAGCACTTTTAAAATTTCATGGCAAATTTAAAAATTTAAAAAAAAAGTGTTGCCTAAAGTAAAGTTTTATTCTTATTACAGTACTTTAATTGAAACCCACAATGACGGTGATAATAATAAAACTAACAATTATAATAATAATGATAATAATAACAATAATCATAATCATAGATAATGTACTTGTCCAGGTCTTGCAAAAGACGATTTTGTTTAATTTTGCAATTATATTTGTCTTATCAGAGGTGGATGACACTGAGTTGCCAACATGCATTACTTCATAAAAGGCCAAACATGACTCCCATCGTCTTTTTCTCGTATTTCAGGTGTCTTTCAGCGGTAGCAGCGGTTTTCATGCGACCAGTAAGAAATCTTTGGTGTTCCTGCTCAAGTTCCTGTCTGACTTGGTGCCCTTTGAACCCCCACAATACCTCAAGGTAACATTCTGCAGACGTAGTTAGTTTCTGGGACATTACGGACAACCTTAATGTACTAGATGTGACAACCTGGCTCCTGGTTTGATGGCAATGTACTAAATGATATTGGCAAGCGCACATAACCACTGGTTCATAATAGTAACGGTAACAGACTTTGACAGTGGAACTACTTAAAAAAATGAGATGCAGCAGCTCTCGAGATGTTCTGCTCACGACTAGATCACCCCAAACATGTTCATCATTCTCAAATAATAAAAATAAATAGGCCATACGTTAGATCACGTGGTATCGAGTGCCTTATATATTCTCTATAGTCTTACACAATGAAGAAGCCATTATATGAGTGAGTGTGTGACAACATTTAATTCGTAAAAATATAAGTCAAATTATGTACAGTAAATGCAAAATAATGTGCAGTTTTACATTATACATGTAGAGTATGTTAACTGTTCGCAGTATTGCACGACAAATGGCTTAAATTTGATTGTTTTTTCGATCATTTTCCCTCGTAGGTTCATATCCTCCATCCTCCTTTTATACCCATGAAACATCGGAACCTTCTGATGGAGTACGTCTCCCTGGCTAAGACCCGGCTAGCTGACCTCAAGGTATGAACAAGGATTTAAAAAAAAAAAAAAAGCAATATGAAGTAATTCACCAGCAACACGTCAACACTGGAGATAGTATAACAATTACATGATAAAATGATAACAATGTGATTATTTTTGAACAAGAATCTCATGTATATTTTTGTGCTGTGGACATATTTATCTGTGGTGATTTTGTGTGTGTGTGTGTGTGTGTGTGTGTGTGTGTGTGTGTGTGTGTGTGTGTGTGTGTGTACATGCAGGAGCCCATTGAGGACATGGGTCTGTATGAGGATGTTTCTAGAGCAGGTGGTGCACCAACGCAGGTAACAGTGACACCCATTGGTTTGTTTGTGTAACGACATCTGTTGTCTCAACGTTGTGGCCTATTAGAAGCAATTTTAGGTCAGTCAGTTTCCCAAGGGAATTGCATTAGATAATTTAAACCAACATCTTTGACTGATTCCTATTTTGGATAGTGATGTGATTAGACACATCCACAGAGTATGAGGCCAGCAGACAAGTATTTAGTCAGCATGTGTGTTTTGAGCAGGCTTTTTGGAAGGGGCCTTAAAGAGATGGTACCAAAAATGGTCTGTTTTCCACACATTGAGCGCAACGGTTGCAACAAGAGAGAGAGATTGGAGACGGATCAATGTGGTTTTTGCACATTAAAATATTGCAAAGTTTTCAGAATAGACCTAAATGGAAATAAGAACAGAGAAATCTAAAATCATAGAAATTAATTTGATTTTCTCTCTGTCCCGAAAACGGTCTATTTTAAAATGTGGGTGGAGGTTTAGTGAATTGTGGGTGCGTAATACAGTATCTTATGTGCGTGTGTTTGTGTGTGCAGCCTCAGTGTCAGGCTGTGCAGGATGTGGATAAGGCAGTTTCCATGTTTGAGTCCACAGGAAGAATCTCTGCCACAGTGATGGAGGCCAGGTATTCAGCCAGCTTCACCTCACCAGCAGCTCTGCATAACGTCTGTGTGCTGCATTCATAAGCTACATCAGACACAATAAAACAGAATTCATTTAAATAATATTTTAAATATGAAGCTAGACACTGTAGATATTGACAGATTGATGCATCTGTCCTCTTGACAGTATTTTCCGGAGGCCTTATTTCCTGACGCGGTTCCTTCCTGCTTTACTGATGCCACGAGTGGTGAGTGACTGAATGGCCTCATATTACTGGGATTCAGTTCATTTCAAACTTTATTTATTCATTTACAAGTGTTCAGAGTTTACAATGAAATAGAAGCACAAGCAACGGGAAAAGAAAATGAAAGAAGAATGACAGACAGATTAACCAAATGTATAAAAACACTTTCTTCCTCCATTATGAGACAGTTCTGATTTTTTTTTTAAAACATTCACATTATGGTAAAGAGACATCTAAGTTAATATAAAGAATTTATTAGAAAATGTTTCTTTATTACTTGTCTCAGTGGAAAAACATGTTCCTTATTGATTTGTGAATACATTTAATATACAGCAAAGTGTTGCACTGTGCCATTCCAGTATGGCAAATGCAAACAGGATCATATGGAAATTCTGTATAAACTTAAAGAAACACGCCTTGAGATTTAGAAACACATTTTTTTTTTTTTTTTTAATCCAGGATGAAATATGATTAAGAGGTAAACTCTCTTTAAATTACAGCTTCCTGTGATACCTGATGCACAGATGAGTTTCATAGAAGCCCTGCGAAAGTGAGTTTTATTCGTTTGACGAGCGTTTACCAATTTACTGTTTTCAGTTGATCATACTGTATGTGTGGATGCAATGGGAGTAACTGTCATTTTGTTGGTGTCATATTTTGGTGTCATATTTTACCAAAAATGATGATGTATTGTGATTATTTAATTGTGTATGTTCACTGTTATGACAGTTTTTTTGTCTGTATTCAGAGCAGATAAGATCCCGGCTGCCCAGTATTCATCTTATGTGGATTCCTGCCAGAGACAGAGACAGCGGGATGGTGGGCATCTTTTATAATCATCATTTATACTACAATTATTGCGTTATCCCTCATTCATATGTTAACTAGACAATCAACCACACAAAACATTTCAGTAGATTGTTGAGGATAACATGTAGTGTGTTGTAGTATGTAGAGATGTTTTATATTTACTGGACAGGCCAATAGCAGTTTACATAACACAGTAATGAAAATACTGGTAAGTTTCTGCAGAAATACACTGCAGACACCTAAATACGAAAAAACCTCCTGTTGCACAATAATTTCTCTTCACTTATCATGACAAAATCAATCTAAATTTACAATCTCAACAATTACAGCTGCTAAATAGATCCCATCACAAACTCATAAATTGCAAGATAAATCAAATCTTTTTTGTTTATCCTGTGCATATTTTTTAAAGTCAAAGCAGAATGACTTTATCTATAGGTTTGTACTAATGTGATCACTGCTTTAGAGCTCCTGTTGTGATTTCAGGTAGCGCTGTGTGTGTGGATGCTCACGACGATCCCCTGAAGGTCCTGAAAATTCAGCTGCAAAAGTTCAGAGAGCTGGTTGTCGACGGCAACGAAGGAGGTAGGCAAGATGGAAGGAGACACTTGGTATTCTGGTCCCTGGAAATACATGATATGATTTGGTGTTACGCAGACTTTCATGCTCTGTGGACTTTGTCAGATCTTGGTGCAGATCATCTTGTTGGGGCTGATCACCCACTCACGTATGAATCTCTCTGAATCTTTCATGCCGTCACGTTGGTCATGTATCCTCAGAGCTCTCGGCCCAGCTGGCCAGGATCTCACACACCCTGAGTGTCATCTTCCCAGGTCGTCCAGACGAGCTAATTGGCCAGAGAGTCATCAAACTGCACATAGACGCACGTCTGTCTACTGAGCTCCATGAAAATGTATGGACTGATGAATTTCATCAAATTGTCTTATTGCTGCTTATTGTATGTTCATTTATTTTTTAACCCTCTGGAGTTTAAAATCACATCGACACGTTGTTCGCTGATTGTTGGAGACTTTCTTTCATTTTCCAGAATATTGCAGAATCAAGTGGAAAATTGACGACTTTTTACAATTTACTTTAGGCTTTTTTTTTTTTTGCTCAGTTCTTTTAGATTGGATGTTTTTTTTAAGAATGAAGAATTTCCTAGAAAAATATTTGAGACTCCAGAGGGTTAATCACTCTCTCTCTTATGTTGTCAGGTGATCAATATGATATTGAGAAACTTCTGCCAGTGTTTGTTAGATGCTTCCCGAGCAAACCCACCTAATAAGTGAGTGCTGATAATGTCAAAGTTTATTTTTTGGATCGTACCTGCCATTTCTTTAACTAATAATCACAGATTCACTCAGATTTGATGTTGTTCTTCTTGGGTTTTGCTTCACTTTGTCTTTTTTTCTCTGCAGACAAACTCCGTGGGCTTCCAGGTTTGTCAGTGTCCTGCTCAGTAACACAGAGCTGCTCTCTAGCCTCGTGCACAGACTCTGGGATCTGTTTCATCATCAGGTATTTAAAAAAGGGTTTTCACACTGTGTGGACATCAGACTGTCTGACTGTGTTACTATTTATGTTTGGATGTGACGTCTTTCTTATTCTTGCACATCTGCGTATCTCATGCTTATCTTATTCTCATTCTCTTGGCTTTTTCCTCTCATTCTTTTTAAAGACAGTACATCAAACTTTAAAGGACCATACCAGCCATTTTGCATGTTTGAGCCTAATATATTCAATTTTCATACACATAANTTTAAAGGACCATACCAGCCATTTTGCATGTTTGAGCCTAATATATTCAATTTTCATACACATAAGTTATTGACAATCATTTTGCAAAGCATTCTACTGGAATGGTGAGTTAAATTTATTTTTTTCCTACCTTCCAGACCGCTACTGGTTTCAGTTCATTCTGGTATGCTATTAAAATCAACTTGTTGATACTTGAAATGTTCTTGGAATAGGTAATACATCATTGTGAACAACACGTGTATTCAGGTTTTTTTTCAAAGTTACGTAATTTTAGTGGTTAATCGCAATAAAAAGCGCGTCCATCGGGGAATATAGTCCCAAAAGAAGACCTGCATTTATTGAAAAATTGAAGCAACCATGACTTCATAAGGCTGCGTAAGTATTAGCAGGCGAAACATCGATTTTTAAGGTGGGTGTATCTCTTGAATATTTGATGTTGAAAGATTAGAGATTTTGCAAAATATCAGGAAAGCTGAAGTATGGTTTTATCCTTTGAGAAATGATTGTCAGTAANGAGATTTTGCAAAATATCAGGAAAGCTGAAGTATGGTTTTATCCTTTGAGAAATGATTGTCAGTAATGTTACATGTATGAAAATCGAATATGTTCAGCTCAAACTTGAAAAATGGGTGGTATGGCCCTTTAATTCAATCTCAAATGGTTATTGGGTCATTGCAGCTGCAAATATCAAAGAAAAATATCAGATTAGAAATATGTACATTTATACTAATAATATCATTAAATGTAGAAATGGTAGAAAGGGATTTTAAAAGGAAACTTAAGACAAGACTTTTATAACGCTAGAACATGTTGTAAAAAGTTAACATCAAAGTGTTTTAATATAAAAAAGACATTATAATTACACCGAGTAAAGAACAAATAACTTCCTGAGACAAGGAGAATAATAAAACATATGAAGCAGCTAACTTTTGTTTGTTTCCCTTATTTTGTTATCCTGAACACCACCCTTCACCCTCACATCACCTCCTATTTCATGCCATAAACCTCCGTCTAAAGGCGTCTTCGCTGAGTGTCGCCCACTTGCTCGGTCTGGCAGCATTTGTGGTGCAGCTCCACGCTTCCAGCTCCCACAGTCCTCTGGTTCAGATGGTCCCACCCATCCTGCCCAATCCTGTACCTGTCACAGAGGCTCTGAGCTCCGCCCTGGTCTGCAGAACTCAAAGTGACATGATCTTCTGTGTCAGGTGAGACTGTTAAACACAGCAAAATACGTAAATACATATAAAAATGTAAAACCAGCAAATATCAAAGACAAACAGGCTGGTGACATGGTGGTAGGAGACTAAAGGGCAACAAGGAAAAGTGTTGCAAGTGTAATATCTAAAATATATTTAAAACTAAAACAAGCTGCAGTTCAGCCATTATGGATTTATTGGACTACTAAGAGAATATTATCAATGGCTGTCTCATATTATTTCTTTAATGTGGCTCTTTTTCTTTTTTTTTTTTTTTTTTTTTTTTTTTTTTTTGCTGTTATTTAGAAGTCATCTCTCATCAGATTTCCAGCCTGTAATTTGACCTGTATCTGTCATTGTTCAGGTTCTGCATGGCAGCTCTGTGCTACGGGATCTGCAGAAGTGACTCGTTGCCGCAGCAACAGGACTACATCCCCAAATGTCTCTATAAGAAAGTATTGACTTCCTTTATTTGCCTTTATTTCACGATGTAAGTGTGGCTTCATAGTCAGCCACCTTGTGTTTGATTGTCACGACATATTCACACCTTACACTTGTAAAATAAATGAGATCCTAGATAAAGCACCGTAGAAAATGCCATTATTAAAATGTAAAGGCCTTACATGTAATCAACAACTCAGCAACATATAGATTAGTTCCAAAAGGCATAGGGACACTTTTCTTTCTGTCAACACAGATACAAATCTGGCAAACACAAACACATCCACCCAGTACAACAAGCAGAAACTCCTAATTAAAAAGTGCATCAAAACACAAATTAAATCAGTATTACTGCAATCTCACACAGTATTTAAACATACTTAACACTTACATATTTAAACTAAACATACTAAAATGCCGTACAAGTTAGTTGTACTTCTGGAAAGAGCTACAGAAGGTGTGTGTGCCGAAATTTCCCCTGAATATCTTCAAAACCTGAAAGGCTAGAAAGCCAAAGACCTGCAAAGTTGTAATTGCTGTAAATGGAGGATTCTGTGATGAATGTAAAGTTTGATTAATAGCCCAATTCTATCAAACAAAAGAATGTTTTAACATTGCCAACATATTGACTATTATTTCTGATCAATTTATTGCTACGTCGGTGAACAAAAGTATCAATTTCTATCAAATACATGAAAATTTTTGGGTGATTCTGAACTTTTGAAAGCTAGTGTGCTACAAGTCACATATTTCAGCAACTGATAATAAGTTAAGTGTAAAAAAAACAAAAACTTGAGATGTCCATTTAAACCCCATAAATGTTCAGCATCAAAATCCACGTGTTACCAATATAAAGGCAGCAGCTGCTTTACATTATATTATATTATATTGTATTACATTACATTATATCACATTATATTACATTGTATTTATATTATATTACTCTATATTATATTACATTATATTACATTACATTATATTATGTTATATTACGTTATATATTATATTATATATTACATTATATTACGTTACACTATATTATATTATATTGTGTATTATATTACAATACATTATATTACGTTATCTATTATCTGTTTTTATTTTTAGCTTTTGTACCTCATCCCAAGACTGTTGCCTGAAGCTAGAAGGACTCCTGTCACCGCTGAAGTTCCACACACTGACTGTGAGGAGGAGAATGGCTCTGTCCTGTGGAGATCTGCCACAGACCACAGCACAGCCTGGAGAAAAACCACCCTCCACCTGTGGAGGAATGCTGCTTTCCATCAGCTACGACAAATACCAGAGTTTCAGGTAAGATGGAGAGAATTGGGCCACCCTTTCCCCGATTTGGATGAAGGTCGACTGAGTAAAACAACAGCAGATGACTAGGTTTTGTGAAGTTACCATGGCTTCGCTCAGCTTCCATTTGTGTTTGTGTGTTTACTGAAACAGATTCATTTATTAAACTTAAGAGTGACAAAAATCAGCCTGTTTGTTTTGTTTGTCAAAGTTGTTTTTTTCAGAATGGCTGGTTCATGAGCTCAGAGTGCAGAGAAGTGAAGACGCTCTGACAGACCCAGAGAGGTGAGGAAGAAACACGCAGTCAAACGGTTCCTTCACATAGTAAAATGTCAAGTGAATTAATGGTTTGTGTTTTGTTTTTTGTGTGTGTGTGCTTTAGGCAGGAGTACCAGCAGTGGGCGTGTATGGAGTTCTTCCTGTTTGGACCCGTGGATCAGGGAGGCTGTGGAGGAGATATGAGGATCCTCTGCTCTCACATCCTCAGTGCCATCATGGATCAGCCGTTAGGGTTCGTTTACAGGCTGAAACTAATGATTTTCATTAACAATTAATCAGCTGGTTATTTTTTATTTTAATCACTCAAGTCTTTTAGTGAAAAAATGTTACTTTTAAAGTAAAATTGACAAAAAAAAAAAATCAAAGTACGCCAGAAACTAATCACAGTAAAGAAAGTAAATGTATTAGTGCTGTTGAGTTATTTAATTAATTGCCGTTCAGACAAAATAAGCAATTTGAAACTGTCTTAGCATTTCTCCCTATTTTTTTAATATTTAATACACTAAATGTGATATATTAGTTGAAAAAAAATTGATATAGGGCTAAGATGTATCTTATTATTTTAATCTTTGACAGTAACACCGCTCTGCTGTACTTACACTTTCTGTTAACAGCGACCAGAAGCTGGAAAAGCTGGACAGAGTATCTGAAAAAGGAACATGTCTTCCAGACATCTTCTCCAGGTTGCAGGTGTGTAAACGTAAACGCTGTGTGAGTGTGTTCCTTCAATGTATGTGTTCCTTCAGTCCAATTACTGAGTATTTGAGTATATCTAAAGATATCATTGTTGTGCTTTGTTTCTATATTCAATCAGCATCATAAAAAACAAACAGCACAACTAAAATTAGTGACAGATATTTTATGAAAATCTGAAAAAGAAAACCCCAACCATCATACAGTAAAATGTGTGTGTGTATGTATGTGTGTGTAGGAGGTTGTCTATGACATGGAGTTGACCAGCGCTGATGTGTGTGACTTCCTGTTTGAGTTGATATCGCAACGGTGCTGCTGCACGGAGCCCTCAACTTCACCAAGCATCAGCATCAGCCTGCAACACACACTGCAGACATGGAACAGGTACACACACACACACACACAAACATCCAGCGTATGTTATCTTTAGCATTATGCCGTCATGCTACTGAAACCTTCATCTGTGTGTGCGTCTGTGTTTGGCAGGGTGCTGCTGACCCTCCCAGCAGGTTTATTCATTAAAATGAAGGATGAAGGAGGGAGGAAGACTCTGGACTGTCACAACCTGATAGAACACATCAACCAGCATCAGGTGAGCTGCTGCGTTATTCCTCTTTACATAAACAAATGATGGAGGCAGAGTAGCTGCAGTGATCACGGTGTTTGTTTCATGATAAAAATTTCTTTTTCCTTTCAATTGTTTTACAAGAATTAAAAGTTGTATTTTTGTTAATATTTTGAATGAAAGACCAAGAGGATAAAAAATAAGGACATTTTTGTTTTTTGTTTTTTTTATAGGCCATCTTGCTTTTATTTACCATGGTTGTCAATATTTGTGGAGGGCATCAGATTAATCATTTTTCTTATGTACCTTTCCGTAAAGTGACAAAAAGTTTTTTTTGTTTTTTTTTAAATTGTACAGCAGTATATTTGAGAGTTGTTTTTTTTTTATAAAGGAAAGAACTGGATTGTAAGAAGTATCAGTGAAAGCTTGTATCAAAGTCAATGTACCAGTATTGATACTGGTATCAAAACTTTTTTTATTAATACTCAGCTCCAGCATTTCTTTGCATCTGAAGAATGTACATATAAAATCAAGTGTAACAATATTTTTGTTTGTAAAATGCCACATTTATACATTTTTGAAAATAACTGTGTTGTTGCTACATTGTGTCTGTCTTCTGTCTTTAGAGGAAGGTTTGTTCTGCTGGCTTGCTGCCCCGCCAGCTAACAGCACACTTCCTGAGAGTGAGTACAACTTTTTAAAAATCTAATAAAAGCATATTTGTAGCTGCTCATCAATCAGATGAAGCGACAACATCAGAGAGTTTCTCTGCCGGCTGCGTTTCCTCCTCAGGGTGTGTTATGTGCCAGTATTCGCTGTGGACATGCATTTAATGAAGAAGTCAACAAAGCCTGGTTCCAGATCAGCCACCGCTGTCCTCTGCTGCTGCTGTCCACAGTGGTATGTCCTCCATCCATCCTCCATAGTTCAATTTACTGACCTTACTAAGCTTTCCATGCTGACTTGAAGATCAAATTTAGTCTCTGAAGTGTGTGTGTACAGAAATCTCACTGCAAACATTAAGAGCTTAAAGCAGTTATTACAGATCTTTTTTTTTTTTTGACTTTTCAAATCACTGAAATCATTGTGTGTTTGTGTGTGTAATAAGATAAGATATGGTGAGATAATACTTTATTAATCCCTGGGGGGGAAATCTGGGCATTGCAGCAGCTATTACAGTGGTAGTTAGACAGTCTTAGTAGTCAAAAGGTAAAGAAAATAATAATATGGTAAAAAAAATGATGTTATAATGATAAGGCATATTGTGTGTGTGTTTATGTTTATAGCACTGGTGGGAGTGTGTGTCTCCAATGCTGTCGTCGCTGTGGCGTCGTCTGCGTGATGAAGAGTCTTTGCCGGAGCAGCTGCGGCTCCTCGCTGAATGTCGGCGTTGGGCCTGCAGGTAAAAGCTCATTCACCTAAAAACCAAAACGTCTGTTCCACTTTTATTTAAACAGGCTAAATTTGCACTGCTGACAGAAATCTGCTCGGTAGTTTCTGAGTTATCGTGCAAACTGACAGACAAACGGGACTGACAACATGACCTTCTCGCTGAGCGTTTTTGTGGTTAAATGCTGATTCTGATTGTAGCTTGGTGAAGGGACAGACATGTCTGATGCCTCGGGCGCCACCTCTGCTGCTGGCCGCCAGCCTGCAGAGCTGCTGCAGTGAGAAGCACGACTTCAGATCCGCCATGGAGACGCTGAGAGCAGAGAGCAAGATGCAAAACCCACAGGTACACAGACCAGAACCCTTCACTCCATACTCTACAGGACAGATGTTATTTCTGTTTTTCAAACCACAAAACTCCACGTGTCACATCAGCCTATGTGACCTCTGACCTCACATCACTGTGAGCATGACATCAGCGTTAGCATGTTTCTCACCTTTGATGTGCAATATTCACCTGCTGCTTTCTCATTTCTTATTCTAGGTGCTGGTTTTTCTACTTTTCCTGTGTGTGAATGACCATCTTTCAGCCCTCCTGTATCCTCAGGTAGGTCACATACACACATGAACATGCATGCACGCACACACACACACACACACACACACACACACACACACACACACACACACACACAGTCACATGCTTGTGCAAACATTAATAATTTAAGGGACTTTGCCTTGAATTAAGGCCCTTTCTCAGGCTGTGCAATGTGTTCTATTATACAGTATATTATAATTCTATTTATGTCTTTGGGGTCTAATGTAATTTTTTGCAGTGTTATTTTTTTTAGAGTTTGACTTTCATTTCTCAAGTAAAATCTGCACTGTAAAAAAAATCCTTTGCTAAGACAAATGACAATTTTTGACAAGTCCTTGAAAACCACAAATACATATTATATAAACTTCTAGAGTTAAGCTTTTTCTAAAATTGAATTTAAAAAAAACAAGAACTGTCTACAGTGAAGTGTGCAAATTTTTTGGTTGAGGTTCATTTTTCTAGAAATTTTTAAATAAATAAATAAAAAAAACAAAATCAGTGGAATTCAAAGAGTAACATTTAATTTGACAAAGATGGAAATCCACATTAGCTGTTGCAGTGAGGTGATCAGAACAAAGATAAAACTATCATGAAATTCCACCTGTTTTTATCTGAACTTTTCTCTTCAGACCAGCTAATGATCGTTTTCTGGCCTCTTATTTCTCTGCAGGAGGAAAGCCGTCATGGAGGCAGCAGTTTGTGCACAGACCTGCTGACCGTGTTGGACTCCGCTGAATGGCTCCTTATCTTTAAACCCAGCGGTGTGTTATCTGCTGCTGCTGACACATTGCTGCACTCGTGTGTGTTTGTGGTTTCAAGAATAGCTTCTGATATTTCTAAGTCATTGTTTTAGTCTGTTTTATTTCAGAAATGAATTTCTATGTTGCATCTCTACTTCCTGGTAGAACAAGGGATTTACCAGTCAGTCAGCATGGTGACATCAGATGAGAATGCGAGGTTGATGCCTCTGGCTTTCTACAGGTGAGATGCTCATATTAGTTTAGTGTCACTAAGTTAGGTTCATGTGATTTTTACTCTTTTACAACAAACTTTTGGAACAGATTTTTCAACCATTTAAAGGACCATGCTGGCCATTTTGCATGTTTGAACTTAATATATTCAATTTTCATACATGTAACGTTATTGACTATCATTTCCCAAAAGAATACTACTGGAATGTGAATTAAAAATGTTTTTCCTTCCTTCCAGACCGCCATTGATTTCAGTTCATTCTGGTACACTATTAAAATCAACTTGAAAGGTTCTTGGGATAAGTAATCCATCATCGCCAACAATACGTGTATTCAGGTTTTTTTTTTTTTTTTTTTTTAGAAGTTACATAATTTTAGCGTTTAAGCACAATAAAAAGCGTGGATGAATGTATGCCTCCACTAGGGAATATAGTCCCAAAAGAAGACCTGCATTTATCGAAAAATTTAAATGACCATGACTTCATAAGGCTGCGTAACTATTAGCAGGAGAAACATTGATTTTGAAGGTGGGTGTATCACTTGAATATTTGATTTTGAAAGATTAAGAGATTTTGCAAAATATCAGTAAAGCTAAAATACAGTTTTATCCTTTGGGAAATGATTGTCAGTAACAATCATAACATGTATGAAAATTAAATACAGGGTGTCCCAAAAAAATGTATACACACTCTGAATAATTATAAATACAATGTTTATTAAGATATATCTAGGTTTTATAATCCAAGATAAAGAAGACAAGTGTAGAATCTTTTGAGTTATTGCAGGTGTTTGAACTGATGTTCTGATCCAGGTACTGCTGATAATGCGGACACAGTCCAAAATGTGTATACATTTTTTTTGGGACACCCTATACATTAGGCTCAAACATGCAAAGTGGCCGGTATGGTCCTTTAATGGCTGACCCCATTAAGTGGTTGAAAAATCTTTTCAGAGGGACATTTGCTTCAATGTCACTTGTACACATGCTTAAGTGTGTGTGTGTGTGTGTGTGTGTGTGTGTGTGTGTGTGTGTGTGTGTGTGTGTATGTGTTTAGCCTGCTGCTCCAGCAGCATGCTGAGCTGCTGCAGAGGGTCATGTGTTGTCCAGGATTCATCCATACTGCCGTCCTCTGCTACATTCATCTGCTCCAGCTCTTCCTGGAAGGACACACACCTCCACCAATCACAGAGCCCCTTTCTAGTCAGGTGCCTGTGCCTCAGCTGTTGTATTGATTGATACGAGAGCAGGAGTGTAAATGGAAACTACACACACCCTCGATGTGGCTGTAAATTGACATGTGTGACTTGCGTTGTCAGATGGAGACGGTTCAGATTTTGAGCCGAGCCAAGCAGTTTCTGCTACGCGCCATTTCTCAGACGCCTCCAACCGCGCTGTCCTCCGCCCAACTCCGACAGGTAAACACACACAATATAATTATCCTGCTTATTAAGACCTTCCACAGACAGTAATAAGTATGTTTATATGCACACTAGCATCCTGTATATGATCAGTTTTTGAAATATCCAGGTTTTAGGAAAATATACGAGTTGGGTCATTCTAAAACAGCGATTCTCAAACTAAGTACCACATCACCAACAAGCCACCAACTCTCAGAAAAATCAGAGAAAACCTCGTGCTTGTTGAGATTGAGACTGTTACATGAGCTCAACAAGTACTGACACCCGCGTAGGATGAAGTGTGTATAGAGCCTGTGAGGGGAAATTTGGTTATTAAACTGTTAATTATTTCAACTGTGTTGATTTTCTGTAGACATTTCCAGAGTCGTGTACCATTAGCCACCTTCAAATACCACTGCTGGTACATGTGCCACAGTTTGAAACCCCCCTGTTATCAAAGAGGCCAGAATAGTTTGGGATTGAAAACACCTTTTCTACTTTTCTCATCACTTTGTTGTGTCTGTGCAGGCTTGACTTCAAATTGATTGTGAGTCACTTTTCATTACTGACTATAAGATGGAGAAATCAAACAGCAGCAGCAGCTTAGGTTCGCTCATCCAGTCTGCACAGAAATGACAAATACTGACTCAAAACCCTTTAAAAAACACACGTATTCCAGCTGTGTTTTCCTGGTTTTGTTCTTTTTTGGTGTATCGTGTTTACACAGAACATAAAGTAACCAAATTATTTTTCTTTATCTGCGAATTAGTTTTGACTCTTCAACACTCCTGCAAGTCATTTCTGCAACTGAGCGAGTTAACTTCAACAATCGAGAATTGCTGCTGCTTCTCCATCTTTTCATCAGAGATGGAAAATGAGCAACAACCAAACCTATCCTCTGTTACGTGTCAGACTTTCACTTTAGCGTGTAAAGCAGCATTTACTGGATTTTTAAAATTTTTTAAGTTTTTCTGACACTTCATTCAATGACAAACCCATGCAGTTAGCAGCGATCAGAAAGGCGTTTTACAAGCCTCAGCTACCATATCTGGGTTTCTCAAAATAGAACATGAATACAATATTCATAACCTGAACATATATATATATATTATTCATAATATATATATTATGAATATGTATATATATACATACTCATAAACCTGATCATAGCTGGGGTACTCGTGTACATGCAGACATACTCAGTATCATCGTCTGTGTGTTTGCTGTCTAGCTGGAGGCTCAGACCGCTGATCTGGATCCTGAGGTGGCAGCGGCTCTCTCTCTGCATCTGGACCCCAAAAGCCTCAGTCCAGAGATGGACTTCCTCTAAACGGGTAAAAAAAACCAGACGTTAAGAAAAACTCGCCGAAACGAAACACAACACACACACACAACTTTACCGCTAAATGTCAATAACTCAGCTTTGTAGAAAAGTTTCACTGGTTTATTTACAGTTTCTTTGTATATAAAATCACACGGGACTTAAAACTCTATTACACAAATGTACATTAGAAGCCCTTTACGGTGTTTAAAACACAGAAACTCAGTTGTAATAAATTAATAAAAGCAGTGGCTAATGTTTAGAAAGGATCGGCATCTTCTTGTGAATCTTTCTGCACAACGGGGAGGCAGAGAAAGCACTTTACATTTGGTATTTACACAACAAGGATATTGTATTATAGAAGCTGTATATTCATTCATGTAGAGTACACAGAAGTAGATTTGATCTGGTTAATGTGTCTGCTGATGTCTTCAGCTAGCAAATATAAATATACATCCATAGATGGTGCAAAATCAGAGGCTCTCAGTATAACAAAAAAAACAAAAACTTATTTGATTGCTATGAGAGACAAACGATAAATGATCTAGATGTTCTTGACCTACTTGACTTGCTGAACCAGCACAAAACAGAAATACCTGCAGAGATTTACATCGTTTGATCGGTGATCAGCCACAGCGTTTGATCAGTGTGGCTGTCGGCTCCACGTTCTGTTTGGGAGTGAAAAATCCACACCAGCTGAGGATAAAAAGGACGTGTTTGCAAACTGAGGCCATTAAATCTTTAAAGTTCTCTCTTCCCATCAGGTTGTACTAAAACCACAGCACACCAAAACGGTCAAGTTCAACTGACAGTTCATCAGCAACAAAGTCGCTTAACTTTAAATGTATGTGGAAGCAGCGATGTGACGAGTCGACTCTGTTAAGGGCAGCTGATTGGCTCGCATTTGACACTGTGAGATATGAGAAGGAGGATCACTATTCAGAAAGAGCCACTGGTGACGCTCAGAAATAGGATGAATATATCTACTGACTCCTCACCATTTTGACACTAAAGTCACAGCAAGTCAAAAATGACGAGCGCCGTTAAAGGCTTCTGCTGAGATGCGTCTGGTGTCGACTTCACTGCAAACCTCCCACATGTGATAAAGGTGCGAAAGGTGTGTGACACCTTTTACTTTGCTGCTCTTGTGTGGAAATGCACTAGAGCCACACACTCTCAGCTGAGCGGTGAAGTGCCATTACACAAACATACGTGCAGCTTGTTGCCAGTGAAGCTTTATCGCTGTGGGTCCGATCCTCATCTCTCCACTGAATGACTTGTAAAAAAAAAAAAACGTGCAGGAAATTCAGCCTTTCTGTGGAAACCAATTTAAACCGTCCCGTGCAAGCTCTGTCACTGACGACTCACCAGAAACCAACCCAAAGACCCAAAGTTCATGTGGCACCGACGCAGACTTCCCCTGCCCGCTGTCATCTGTCGTGGTCATGCTGCACCACCTCCCCCGTCAGCGTGATGGTGTGCAGGCCAGAGTACAGCGGCTGAGGCTGCTGGCTGTCGTCTCTCTGANCCGTCAGCGTGATGGTGTGCAGGCCAGAGTACAGCGGCTGAGGCTGCTGGCTGTCGTCTCTCTGAGCATCCGCCTGAGTCAGCGGATGCACCATCGACATGTGCACGTTCAGGTTGTGCGCCTTCTCAAAACGCTTCCCGCACAGCAGACAGGCGAACTCCAGGTCGGCCTCCGCCTTGTGTTTGGTCATGTGGTACTTCAGCGAGGCTCTCTGGCGACACTGGAAGCCACAGACTTCACACCTGCAGGAGACGAAGACAGAAGATGAAGAGCATCTCAGGTGCTGCTCGTTGGTCGTTTGCTTCTGAGTTTCAAAGCTGGGAGGGTTGGACAGAAACGTTTGATTTTCTATCAAATTGCCCGCCAGAAGAGAAGACATACGTCAAGGATTTTATAACTTTGGCAGCTAGTTGTTGCAAAATGGCAAAAAACATTAAAAAACAAAGAAATACGTTTTTACTGGCACGGTCCAGACATTATACAAGCAACATTTTGTGTCAACTGATCCAAAATTGTAGGAGGAGGACATATGAATAAAAGGGGAAAAATTCAAAATGACAGAAAAGCTAGTCAGCTGAAAATGGGCGTGGTCTGTATGGTCAGATGAGTATAGATGCACAGAATCCAGAGAAGAAGAAAAAAGAATTTGATTCTATGACTTATGGTTCAAAAGCTATAGGCTAAAATGTAAAAGTGCTTACCATAGTGCCGCCATCAGGTTGATCTGTGTAATTTCACCACCAAAATTTGATCACTTCTTCCTGACTCCCCCAAATTTCATCCAAATCCTTCCACACATTTTCAAGATATCCTGCTAACAAATACGGGTGATCACGTGACCTCCTTGGCTGAGGTAATGAGTTAGGAGAGAAAGTGATTGTGCTGCTGCAGAATCACGTATTTTAGATCCGTAGCACGTTTAAATTAGTGCTGAAAGGATCGCTCCTTTAATAGATTAACAGCAGAGAAAGGATCAGTGACACGCATATCATCACCTCACTAGAATAGTGCAACGTGCCATCAGTTCTTACTGTAGTGGTTTGGCTCCTGAGTGACGCATCTGGTGAACTGAAAGATGTTTCCTCTGCTTGAAGGTTTGACCACACTGATCACAGATGTAGTTTCTCTCCTCTGGAAACACACGGAGACAAACTGAGCTCAAACATGCAGCAGCTGAAACCATGAAGTGGTGAGATTGTTTCTCTCACGTTCAGTAAAGCAAAGTGAAGGTGCATGCTGCTGGTGGTAATATATGGTGTCATTGTGAACATGAAACCTCTGGAAATAAATCATCTCGCCTGCAATAAGACGATATAATCATCATCAGACATAAATGTTGCTCTGTTACTGTGCACAATATTCATAACTGTAAATACGTTTTGCTGTTAGATGTCTGTCATTGAAATGTAAATAGTATCTATTCCTTGTAAAAAGATTTTAGCAAATTTCTATTCTGTTGTAATTCATATTCTGCTTTTCTGTCGACTTTGTGCTGCTGTAATGTGAATTTACCCCACAGGGATCAACAAAGTCTGATCTTGTCTTTGAGGGAAATTTTCTGGCAGGAAACGGGTCTAATTTAAATCTGATGAACCAGATTCTATTTCATTTTATTTTTAGTTTTATTTTTGCCCTGGTAAACATTGCTGCTGAAAACTTCAAATACATAACGTCCTATTTTTTCCCCTCATTGAATAGCCTACCAGCACATTTACATCAATCAGGATTTAAAAAAAAAAAAAAAAAAAAAAAAAAAATCTTATCTCGTGAGTTTACCTGTGTGGATAAGCTTGATGTGTCGCTGCAAGTATCGGTCGATCATGAAGACCTTGTTGCATCCTGGGTGGGGGCAGGGCCGCTCTCTCACCTCCTCATGATGCTCCTTTATGTGCTTCTGAAAATAGAAAATAGTACAAAAGTAGTACAAAATAGTAGAAATAGTAGAAAAATAGTAGAAAAAGTGCAAAAATAACAACACTATTATCCACTTACAGGCAGATCAGATTTAAATCTCAAGTTATACGTGTTACTTGTTACTCATTTTCTTTGGACAAAACTCTCCAAACATGTCACATCTACATAAAGGCAGAAAATGAAGTCATTTTTCTCTATGAAATGTTTCTACAGGGGAAACTGTGTTTGTGTTTTCTTATGAGCACTCAAAACAAATAAGTATTAAATATTCAGTCTAGCAATATTTCTGTCATAACTGATCATCTTATTTCATGTAACGCTCAAATAAATTTGTGATTGTGAGGTGTAATGACAGGTTGTGTGTAACTAACCTTCAGTCCGTCAGGAGCTCGATAAACAGCCGTACAGCCCGAATACAGACATTTATAGATGTTTGGCAGCTCCTCGCTGAGGATGGAAACATATATCAGCACTCTGTTAATATGTTTGAGCTACACGTTATAACAGCAGAATAAAACAGAAACGATGCATGGACAAGATAGATTTTCACAACTTATGATCCTGTCTGGAACAGAAACAGCAAAAAAAACAAAATAAATATCCAGGCATAATTTCATGAGTCTCAGACATAAGCAAACTAAGAATAGAGTATAAGTTTTTCTATAAAAAGACTAAATAAACATATCTGCGATACTACTAGCAAACCTCGTCTAACAACTAAATCAAAGTTGAACTAGGAAAGTAATATGACCCTGTCATTCAAACGTGATTTTGACTTGTATCAGACTGGTAAAAATCGTTTGAACCCTTTAGGTTTGAACTTGTTCTTCCAGCCGGGTTTGGGACCAGGTTTCTTTCGGATTTTGTGCTCCTCGGGGGGCTTTGGGCTTTGTTTTCTCTTGCTGGGGACGAGCGTCCTGTGAGGCCTGAGAGAGAGAAAAGTTCATTCAACTCAGAGCTGCATCAGTACAGAGAATACAGAAGCAGCCGAAGTGAGCTTTATGTGGACCAAAAAAAAAAAAAAAAAANAAAAAAAAAAAAAAAAAGAACAATAAGCATATGCAGCAGCATATGCATCTCTGGGGTATTTCCCTCTAGAATACTTCACAAACAGATACATTTAAAAAAAACATCGTAATACTAATATTTGCAGCCTCTTGTCTTGGTGGCAGGATGGATGTTACTCACCTCTTCTCTGCGAACGGCTGAAACAATTCATCATCTGAGAAAACCCTTTTCCTGCTGTCCTCAAACTCATCCTCAGACACGACTCTGTGGTCAGACACACACACACACACACACACACACACACACACACACNAAACTCATCCTCAGACACGACTCTGTGGTCAGACACACACACACACACACACACAGTGCTGCTTATTATTTCACAAGCTCTGTGTCAAAATGATGCACAAAATCATCTCATTTGTGATTCATGATGATTCAAAGATTTCTCCCTCTGCTTGAGTTTTTATCTGGCTGTGTAACTGTTTTCTATATGCAATCCAAGACAACAGCCCTGTAATAAATGTCATTCTTGTACAAAAAAAAAAAACAAAAAACTATAAGAAGTTTTGATGGGTGGTGTTGATTCAATAACTGGTCAACTGCTTATTTCTGTGGATGTAGTTGGGAGGGGTGCTGCATAGTTTATACATGAGGGGGGAAAAAAATACTAGAAACAGCTATTTTCCACAATTATCACTGTGGACCAACAGTCCACAGACCTTTGGTTGAGAAACTGTGTTGCAGACAATCAGTTAACAAATTTGGCAAAAAAAACGATGTAATCATAAAAGACCAATGTGGCAAACTTGTATGCTGATTCAATACCGTGAATACATCACCACACAAAGATCAAAGTAAAAATAAAAATGATGCACAGAACTCGAGGCTCCAACATAAAGAAAAGGGGAAAAGAGAAAACGGGATGAGAGAGCGGGAAGATGAACTGTAGACTTTATGTGACTGACCTGTCAGAAAGATCGCTGTCAATGGCAGGAGATAACGGATCCGTGTGATCCCCAAAGTCTAGAAAGTCCAGGAAAAGTCAAATATAACATGAGAAAAGTTCAGTCCGAAGTAAAGTCTTTATATTACTTAATTTGTCTGAACAACTATTAAAAAAAATTGCAAAGGGATTCAAATTACAATATGTGAAAGAGAAAAGCTGAAAATTCCCAGCAAGCAATCAGGAAGCAGCAAATGTTTAGCATTTTTACTTGATAAATGACTGATATAATTTAAGGTCATGTGATCAGCACCAGTTTGTCTGTTAGCAGGATATCTTTTAAAAGTTACAGACAAATTTGGATGAAACTTGGGGGGCAGATAGATAATGAGGAGAGGAAAAAGTGGTTTGATTATGGTGGATGAGCTGAATCATATTCTGGATCCAGAAAAATTTAATTGTTTCATCTATAAAAATCAATGCTAATGGGCCATTTTCAATGAAATCTAGCATGGTGGCTTTTTTTTTTTTTTTTTTANTTTTTTTTTTTTTTTTTTAAACTAAAAGATCTTATTTTGGTCCCCAGTCCAGATCATATCAGGTTTCATGCAGGATTGGGGATTTTGTTGGCCTTGCTGGAGGTTTGTGCTCTGGGAGTGCCTTCTTGCTAAAACCGGTTTCAATTTTCTATCACCTGTAACTGATGAATCGTGTAAGTTTATGTTTGGTAACTTCTCACCTGGGTTGTTATTGGTCCACGGGGCCGAGTTCTGAGTCTGTGCTGTGACAGAGTCCAGACCCACACCAGTTACACTTCCTCCTGCCACCTTTCCATTCCTTATGGATTCCTCTTCATCTTCCTCCTCTTCTTCCCGCTGCTCTTCCTCCTCAGACATCAGTTCGTCACCGTTGCCGCCCACTAAAGCTCTGCTAAATCCCGGGCTGCCGCTGGGCTGAGGCCTGACGCTGCTGCACTGAGTGTCCATGATGTAGCTGTGACCGTCCACACAGCCCCACACGGCCTTGACGGAGCCCCAGCACTGACCCTCTACTACCTCCTTTAGGTCGGGGCAGGAACGGCAGGCCTCTCCGTGATGGTGAGCCCAGGACACCAGACTGTGGAGGCACGTAGGGTCTGAAGTAAAGGACGGCGCTGCAGGAAGCGGAAATAAAGAACAGTCAACAGAATGTCAAATTAATTGCTGCTTCCTTCTTTGGAACAGGAAATGTTTTTATTTACTTGTTGATCCGTAGTTCGCTGATGACTGCGGGCACTTTGCGTTCTTCCTGGAAAAGAAACGCATATTTGAAGATTATCGACTTGAAAAGTGGACAAAATAATTTACAGTCCTCAAATAATAAAGCTGCACAAAGGTACTTTTTTTTTTGATTAAAAATAAAACACTACTCCAACTGCAGGAAGCCACAAATAAAAAAAAAAAATAGCTAATGCATCCATTTTTGGCCACTAGATGATGATGAGGAGGAGGAGAAAGGATTATTGCAAACCCGCGTCTTTTTTGTGTGTCTAATTTCACATAAAATGCAAATACAGCCATACACTCACTGTGCCACCCTCCTCTCCACCACTTACTGAGCTTTCACATTCTCTTTTCCAAACGGCGGGAGGTTGACTCTCTGCAGAAACCTGATCAGGATGCTGTGACACTTGTAGAACTTGGTGTGGCATTTCTTGCAGATAAACTCTGACAGTCGGGGGTCGCGGTCCAACGGGACACCAACCAGCCGCTGGAAGTCCGTGTGGAATAACAGGGACGACTGGGCTGCTGCATCTAACTCGTCCTCAACGTTGTCAATGGAGTCCTGAGGCCACTTGTTGAAGGCGTGCCGCAGGCTCCGTGGAGAGAACTTGCCGTGGCACAGCCTGCACAGGGCAGTGGATAATCTACCTGTGGACGCAAAAATAAACCAGTGTTTCCAAAACCGTGGGGAGAAACGAGTGGGAGGGATCAGTCAATACATAGATACTTTATTAATCCCTGAGGGGAAATTGCGTTGTTACAGCAACCTACACATAAGTACAAACAGGTAATGTGCTCATGGACGACACAATATTATCAGTAAGATGAAAAATAAGGCAAAAAATAAAGATAAGTAGCAAGAATGAAACAGGATACTATACAAATATAAAAAAAAAAACAAATCCTTAATCCTAAAACTAGAGTAGATAATATATGTATGAGTCAGTATAAGTAGCACCATATGGAATTAGCAAGATAAATACAGATATAAGAATATGTATAAACTACAGACCAAAAGTTTGAGGCCACCCCCCAGATTTAGCATGACCAGACTGTACCAAGTTAATCAGAAAATCATCTGGAAGAAGCAGACAGCAGGCTACTGAATAGAATGTTAAAACACAGAAGCAAAGGAGTTTGGGCAAAGGAGTTGGAACATAACTGGAGTGCCAGTGCACTAATACAGACTGGGCATGCCTTCATTAAAAATCATTTCTTAAGCCATAGTGGCGACATCATGTGCTCTTGATGACAAATTCTTTTTGAAAACTAATTTGTTACATTTATTTTATATATTTTTGTCATTTCCTGTGCAATAAATTGTAAAACAGTGTATTGATGATTTTTTTTTAAAATCTGGCCTCAAACTTCTGGCCTGTAGTGTACAAATACTGCATATTGCACTGGATATGTACAGTTGTGACATGACAGTTGAGAATAGATATATACAATTAAACCGGTCCGAATAGCTGTGACGTCAGAAGGTTAACACTCACCTGAAGATTTTGTCTTATCCAGATGTTTCTTCGTGTCGTCAGCAGCTGTCACGCTGAAGTCTACGTTTGGTTTGTCTGCTGCAGTGTTATCATGGTAGAAACTCTCTGCGGTTGGTTGGAGGGCAGTTTTGCGAGGTCTGCCTCGGTTTGCCGGCGGCTTTTTCGCCTCATCGATGCTCACCGACGGTGTCTGGCTGGTGTGTTCCGAAGTCTTATATGACCGTGGTTGTCTGCTTTTTCTCTTCATAATGAATTCTGTACTTTGACTCTCAGCAGCTGCCTGGAAAGGTGCGCAACATTAGCCAGTGAAGAAAGAACTGTTTCTCCTGACATTTTGTGCGCCTCATTTTGACACATTATGTAGAGGACTAAAACACAAGATAAATTAAAGATACATAATAAATATACAGTACAGTACAATAAGAAAATCGAATAAATATATTTCACGTAAAACACATACCTTATCAATACAAACTACATCAAGCATCTCAGTTTTCCTGCTAAATCCCTTTGCTGCTGTGATAAACCAATTTTTCGTGAACATTAAGAACACACACCACCGTTAAGAATCACCTATAAAGAAACATTACTTAATAATAATAAAAAATCACCAAAAACATGCAACTTTTACAATACTACACAGTTCTGATTGTGATGTCAGTTAACGGTAGCTGGTTAGCCTGAGAAGCCTGTTATGCTGACATGCTAACCGCTGGTTAGCAACTAAAAGTTAGCATGTGTAACGCCACAGTAAATGCTAATATAGTTAGAGTTGTAGGATAACTTGCCGTGAATGTTTCCGGGCCCTATAACTTGCAGAACATTTTGTTTTTGACACTAAAATATGTTTTTATTCAGATAGAAAAAAAGCCTGATGTTTCACTCAGCTTCCAGTAGTAAACATTAGCACCCGGAAGTGCTAACGTAAAAAAACAAGCAGAAATATTACGTAGCGTCCCCGCAGAGGAGCGCACGTAATGAGCGGCTACTAGAAGAGAAAAAAATCAGACGAAACAAACATTAATAACTAAATTTAAAGCCATACAGTAGTTTAGAGACAATAAAAATAAAATAAATTAGCTTCCCGTTATAAACATTGGGGCCCGGAAGTAGTAGTAGAGAAAAACAAGGAGACGTTATGTAGCGCCCCCCGCCGTNAAAAAAAAAAAAAAAAAAAAAAAAAAAAAAAATCAGCTAATTCAACACTAACAAAAGTTTGACCGAAAAAAGTGAAAAGTAAGATATCACTAATGCCTTTGCATGTTCTGGACCCCTGAGTAGCTCTGTGACTGCTGAACCTCCATTTTGTCTTTAAAAAATGGGTGAAACTTGGATGACTCAGCAGCATTTCGACCACAAGTTTATATGGAAAGAAAGAGACGGTTTTCATTCATTCCCCTGGATGTAACAGACGAACACAAAACTTTCAATTAAGTTATAAAGACCAATTCCAACTGCATTTATATCTGATTGATTGATGGCCTAATGCAAGCATATTGTGACCATTTTTAATCATATTTAGTATTAAATTGCATAGGTAAATTGTTCAAAATGAACATCTTCACTTGTATTCAAACCATAAGCATCCTTATAATTAGGTTAAATCCAGTGTGTAGCTGCAGTTCAGCTGAAACCATACAGTAGACAAATATTCACCTAATATGATCATACCATACCATTTATCATATCATCCAACTTTCTTCATCGTCTACCAGTTATGTCTACAAGCATGCTGTCTGGCCCTTAGCTTTTATTTCTGAACATTTGAAGCCCTTTATGAACTGGATTCAGCCTACATTTCCTCTTGCAGAGGCACCAAATGTGCAGTTAATGTTTAAGTAATTTATTATTACATACAATAGTTTAACTATTATTTTAGACTTATCTTCTTTCATATGTACTACATTTATTGTTTTCTTTATACTGTATCTCTTCGCTTGATTTGTCTTCAAGTTCTCTTCAGCACTTTATAAGTGACATTTCAACAGGTGCAAAAACGAGTAAAGATTGTCATCGCTGCTGAAATTATACCAAATGTAAACCAGAGGAATAAGGGTTCTAAATATTAAAGGATTATTTATTTTGTTTCTAGGAGTGTTTGAAAGAATAACAGCACCCTTTGGAGATTAAAGCATAACCTTGTCAACTTTAATATTAATCATGTACAGTTAGAGACAGAACACATGATAAAACAAAGAAGAAAAGCAATAAGTGTACATATATGTAAAAAAAAAAAAAAAAAAAAAGAAAATATTACAAAGAAAAAAAATCCACCTAAATTCATGTCTACCTTTAACCAGGTGTTATTGGAAGGGTGAGTGGTTCAAAAGCATTTCAAGGAAAAGTTCAGTCACTTTTTTTTTTTCCCAACTCNAGGGTGAGTGGTTCAAAAGCATTTCAAGGAAAAGTTCAGTCACTTTTTTTTTTTCCCAACTCGGACCACAGAAATGCGTTTCTTGGGACATGAAAGCAAATCTAGTATAATAGGGTGATCCTGAGAAGGTATACTCATTGGCATAGATGGTATATGTGTGTGTACTATATGTATCCGTGGATTCTTTTTGCAATTTGTACAGGCGGAGTTATGTACCAAGTAATAAATCCCTAAAGTATTTAAAAAAAAAAACAAAAAAAAAAGGCAATTTGTACACAGAAGGTATATCCATGATGAACAAATCCATACAGCTAATATTTTATGTGCTGAGAATGTTTAAGGTTTACTTTATCCTTTTACCATCTTGCATTGAATGCATCACAGAGACTAGGCAATCTGGAAAACTATACTAAAATAATGGATTAATCTATGAGCCATTTAAGAAAACTATGAGGGATTTAAGGACTCCTTATCCAAACATATAGTATCATCATCAGTATCATCATCATCATCATCATATGAAAATAAAAGAGGAGAACTCTTGGATAAGTACATTAAAGGTTCANATCATCATCATCATCATCATATGAAAATAAAAGAGGAGAACTCTTGGATAAGTACATTAAAGGTTCAGAGGTGTCACAGTGTGCAGTTTCTCTAATGCTCATCACCGTGACTCCGACCTGGACTAAATTTCGTTTGAAGGGATTCTGGCAGGAAAGCGGAGAGATAAAGTTTGATGTGGAATCACTGCGTGGAAGCATGTAGAGAAGGAGATTTTTGGAGTTTAGACTGAGGCAAAGCTGTGGCCAAAGTGGCAGATTCTCCCCACATATGTGTTACATTACTGACAGCCAATTTCCAAAACATAAAAATTTTATTTTAGTTTTCTGTTATTTTTTCACCNATCTTTCAAAATCAAATGTTCAGGTGATACACCCACCTTAAAATTCAATGTTTCGCCTGCTAACACCTAAGCACAATTGTAGACGGCTCGGCCATTTTAATTCCTCGGTAAAAGTCGTCTTCTCCTGGGACTGTATTTCTTGGTGGAGACGTATATCGTCTTTCTAACTATTGCATCTAAGTTTGCACCAATTAAATAGAGTTACTTAAGTAAAAAAAAAACTTAGTAGACACCTTGTTTGCTGTGATGGATTATGTATCTCAAGCATGTTTCAATTATCTACAAGTTGTTTTTCATAGTGTACTGAATGAACTGAAAGAAATGACAGTCTGGAAGGCAGGAAAAAAAAAAAAAACTTCTAAAATGTACCACTCCTGTAGTATGTTTTAAGAAATGGTTGTCAGTAATGCTAACATGTAAGCGGGTTGTATATATTGGGCTCAAATATGCACGATCACCGGTATGGTCCTTTAAAGGACATCAGGTTTCAGCTTCATAACAACAACCATCACTTACATCACAATACAAAAAAGCCCCATCTTCCTAATCATTGTGACCAAAGTTGTAGACACCAGCACTGCTTTTTTATAATGCTAAATATTCAATTTGGAAAAATCGGGANAAAAAAAAACAAAAACAAAAAAAACCCAAAAAAAACAAAACAAAACAAAACAAAAAAAAATTATAACAAAACAGAGAATGTTATAGTTATGGTTACACTTCTGATCTGTCATCTCCCTTGTTGCGTTTTAAATCACGATCACGTCACCTGGGACCTCAAACACACATATGCTTGTACACACACACACACACACACACACACACACCTGAGAAACCAGTCTAATTCCACCTGGCTTCACACCATCTTCACTCCCCAACTGCCACGTTCCGATGACCTTCACACACATACGCGCCGCCCTCTTCTCATACACACTCCCAAGGAGGTATTTTGAGTGTTCTAGTACACTGTACTTTTCAGTTTTTAATGCCTTAGATGTGTTAAATTTGTGTTTTTGACAACGACAAGATGGATAGCATGTCTATCTGCAGATGTATGGAACGTGTAGAAACGACCGTGCATGGTCCTCGCCACGTGCGACTCCAAACCGTAGCTCAGAGGAAATCACGCTTTACCTCTTTGTCAGGAAATAGGAAAATATTATTTCACAAACACATGCACCCCCCCCCCCANCCCCCCCCCCAAACAAAACAATAAAACCCTGCAGAGAAACACAAGCATGTGGGTTCGTACGTGTGTGTGTGTGTGCGCGCGTGTTTAACTTATAGCACTGTCTAGCAATGTAGACTGTGTGTGTGAGATTGGCATGATGCATCCGTGTCACATGTTAAAAGCAACATATGACAGGAACGTAACGGAATGTGTTCAGTGTTGCATCTGTGCTTGCCTGTTTTCTGGGTGCCACAGATAATGCGAACATCAGAGGGGAGGAGGAAAAGAAAAAAAGAGTTTGTATTGTGTGTGTGTGTGTGTGTGTGTGTGTTGCATCTCTTCAAAAGATTTTTCCTTTCTTCTTGTTCTTTTCCATCGTCCTGTGTGACAAAAAGAAAAAAAAGGCAGAAAATTACTTTGATATTTTGTAAATGCAGAAAAAGTGTTCTATAACAATTATTTTAAGGTTTCAAAGGATGCACTGTATTTTAAATGCATCTCAAGTTAAAGGACCAGACCAGTAATTTTGTATGTTTGAGCCCAATAAATATAACCAGCATACATGTTATGAGGTTTTTAGGATAATTTTGCAATTCTTGTGGTAGCCAGCAGAAGTCACCTGTTTAAAAAAAAAAAAAAAGGCNAAAAAAAAAAAAAAAGGTGTTCAAACTATAATATCAGCCGTTATAATATTAGCATCTGTGATTTTGCATGTTTAAGCCCAATAAAACTGTATTTTAATACTTTTGCTATTTTTTTTTCAAATCCCCTAATCTTTTAAAATCAAATGCTCAGGTGATACACTCACCTTATAATTCAATGTTTTGCCTGCTAACATGCATGACTGTAGAAGGCTTAGTTGTTTTAATTTCTCAGTAGAAGCTGTCTTCTCCTGGGACTATATTCCCTGGCAGAGATGTACATTTCTGTTAGATCGTGTTGGATCAGTTAATTTAAGTAGAGGAAGCAGCTATTTGCTTGGGTTTATCTCCATCTGGGTTACTGTGTCCAGACTGTCAGTTGCTGGTTTTCCCTCCATTTAAACGAAGGAACTAGCCAAAGGCTGGCAGCGTAAAAACCAACGTCGAAGTTCCTTAATAGATGTTTTCTTCGTTGTGGTGGATCAGTTATCTCTACAAGTTGATTTTAATAGCCTACTGGAATGAACCAACACCAATGGCAGTCTGAAAGGTAGGAAAAACAACTCTAATATTTACCACTCCAGTAGTATATTTTGAAAAATGGCTGTCAGTAATGTAACGTGAATGCGGGTAGTATTTATTGGGATCAAATGTGAAACCACTGGTATGGTCCTTTAAAAGCTCAAATGCATTTTGTCTTTTCTTTATATGAATCAATTAATCATTTCACCAGCATTTAATCAGTTATCTATTCACATGTGTGTGTGAGTGTGTGTGTGCGTTACTGACTTGGAGGCGTCCAGTTTCTGCTGCTCCAGGATTCTCTGCTGCGCCTCCCAGTTGGCCTTCTCCTCCTCAAACACTCGTCTCTTCTCCTCCAGCTCCTTGTACTGCGCCTCCAAGTTCCTCTTCATCTGCTCGTGGCGTCGCTCCAGCTGAGGACCAGTGACGTCAAATCATCAGACACACTCTTAAATACCGAGCGCGTGAAAAAATCTGTCACCTCGCCGTCTCGTACCTCAGCCTCGGAGTCCTTCAGTTTCTGCTTCTTCTCCTTCACCTTCATTTCAAACACCTGCTCCATTTCTGCCTCCATCTTCTTCATTTTCATCACATGCTCCCGCCGCTCCTCTTCCATCTGGGCCAGGGGGCTCCTGTTGAACACAGAGGTGAAGGGTCAATGTACTCAGCAAATACTCCTTTCTGATATGCCGGCAGGTGTCTTCTAAAGGAGCACACCGGTGATTTTGCATGTTTGAGCCCAATATGTACAACGTGCATACGCGTTACTTTGCTGCCACCATTTTCCAAAACATACTACATATTTGAACGGTTTTTCCCTACCTTCCAGCCTGCCACTGGTTTCAGTTCATTCTAGTACGCTATAAAAATAAACTTTTACAGACTTGAAACATGTTCGAGATAAGTAATCCATCACAGCGAAGGTGACGTCTATTAAATATTTTTTGTTGGTGTTACTTAATTTAACCAATGTGACATGGAGCTACATGGAAGAAGAAAATGTATGTTTCCGCCAGGGATGATGTAACCACCATGCCTTCTAACATAGAGCATATTCCAGGAGTATTCAAATATAAGTCTGAAGGTCCACATAGAAAATTAAGAAAATTTTCAATAAGGCAAAGGTCCGTTTACTAAAGTCAGTCAATTTTTTTTTATTTTTACCAACAATTTAAGGTGTCAAATGGGGGGTCAGTTGGACATTTGGTTTCACTTTGCAGCGGAGAATTTTGACTCATTGTGTCACAGCGATGTCCTGCAGATAGTACAAATAATACATATGAAAAGTATAATTTGCTCAGTCCGGGCACAGTTCTGGTTCGGTCTGGATTTTGAGGATGACTGGCATATGCATTAGCAGGGGAAACAATGAATTTTAAGGTATGACTTGAACATTTGATTTCGAAAGATTAGGAGATTTGGCTAAATAATATGAAAATTACAATACAGTTTTATGTTGTGGAAAATGGCTGGCAGTAACTTCACCTGTATGCAGGTAATATTTATTGGGCTCAAACATGCAAAAATCACTGGTGTGGTCCTTTAAAAACTTAGAACGTGGCATCAATCCAGACTAAAAATAAAGGTGGTGCTTTTTGTGTCTTTAAACCTGGGAGCGTTGTAGTTTCGAGGCTGAGGCTTACTTGGTGAGCTGTCCCTTGGTCTTGGAAGTGTCCACGCCATTACAGGTGACGGCAGCGAGTTTCCTGCTCCTGTAATTCTCATAGTGGACGTTGTTGGTGACGTCCTTCAAATCCTGCATGTGGGTCCTGTGGAAGCAAAGGAAAAAACTCCGTAAATGCAAACTAAGCTAAAGTAGTTGGAGGCAATTTATAAAGGAGCAAAAGACATGAATGAATAACGCCATGAATCCATTTTCCATGTTGAGGGATATTAAATACTAAGAATTCTGACAGCAGCAATTGATTGAGATTTGACAGAACTCTTCTAGGTATTTTTTATAGTGTTAAAACAGGAAGAGGGTGCTGTTCTGTCATGTTTGAGTTCTGCATTGGAGTCTTGGGTCAAAGGCGAGTCGATTTGATTTTGAGGCAGATCCAGATTGGGATCTGGATACAGGATTTTTTAAAAACTCACCTTAGCATCGCAAGATAAAGTGTTTGTCGACATTTCAGTGTGTTTCTCAAAAACTAAGACACCAAAACTTAATAAAAAAAAATTCAAGCATGCGTGTCCTATCATGGATTATCAATTTGAGCAATTTAGCTCAGATCCTGATCTGGCAGATTTAAATATATGCTCAGACCGTTAAATAAATAAACGTCAAAGTGCGTCTCACCTGATCAGCATGTTGCGTAACACGGTGAAGTCGCAGTGCTCGCCGTTCTCCACTGAAACAAACGCAGGAGAGGAGAGAGAAACAGGAGGGAGAGGAAAACAGATGACTGAATTAATATACATGAAAACTCGCGTAAACTCCCACAATCCTCTATCATTATCTGTCTACATGGGAAATTTAAACTGTAAGGGTAAAGGACCATACTGGTGAATTTGCATGTTTGAGCCCAATAAATACTAAGTACATACAATGCTACGTTACTGTCAACCATTTTCCAAAATAGCAAATTTAATTGTATTTTAGTTTTTGTGTTATTTTGCCAAATCCCCTAATCTTTCAAAATCAAATGTTCAGGTGATACATTCACCATAAAATTCAACGTTTCATCTGCTAACATGTATGCAGGAATGTGAAGTCACATTCATTTTAATTTCTTGGTAAAAGCCGTCTTCTGCTGGGACTATATTCCCTGGCGGAGGCACATTTTCTACCATACAGCTCCATGTTGGACCAGTTAAATAAAGTTACTTATACAAAAAATTTAATAGACATCATAGTTGCTGTGATGGATTACCTATCTTAAAGCACGCTTTAATGAATTGAAACCAATGGAAGCTTGGAAGGTAGGAAAAATAACTCTAATATTTACCACTCCAGTAGTAGTAGTTTAATAATGGTTGCAAGTAACATAATACATTTGCAGGTTGTATTCATTGGGCTCAAACATGCAAAACCATCAGTATGGTCCTTTAATAAAAGCTGGTAGTTACTATTGCTGCATGTAAAACAGAAGCTAGCTCAAAATATGGCAACCAAAAATAACAGCAATGAACTGTGGGTAAGTTACTGATATGTGTTTATGTGTTTAGATACAGACGCTTCTCAGTAGATGCACACACACACACACACACACACACACACACACACACACACACACACAACTGTGTTTTTGGTGAGTACGGCCAACACGAGTGAGTATTATTTACATTTTAAAACAAACTGCGACAAGGTGTAACAAAAAAATTCACATTGTTACCGTTATTAATTTCTACAGATGGCTGACAGCACAAAGACACTTAAACCAGAACATAAAGTTCATTCATTCATCAGTCATTTTAAAACGTAGGAAGCGACAAAAGGATGTTTTCTTTTTCTCCATTAATGTCCTGTGTGAAGTAACATCAAATAGAGGAAAACAATTCCAGTTGTAGTAGCACATTAATAACAGAAAACAGACACAACAAAGGGCAGAGGGACATTAAGCCATGATCATACAGGATGGTTTTGATGCGATACAAACTGTGCACATTGAGTTTTGGGGATCTGGAACTTTAAAATAAGTGATTTTGCATGTTTAAGTCCAATAAATACTAACCGCATATGTCCATTATAGCAAACCAAATGTAAGAATTTTTTATCGAAGTCATTTTAATTTAACTGGTGCACAATGGAGCTTTACAAGATTTACAGTATGTCTCCGCCAGGAAATATAGGCCCAAGAAATTAAAAACCACTGCACCTTCTACGGATGTATGTGTTCACATTGAATTTTAAGGCGGGTGTATCACCTGAACATCTAATTTTGAAATGTTAGGGGATTTGGTGAAATAATCCGAAAAATAAAATACGCTTTCATATTTTGGAAAAAGGCTGGCAGTAACGTAACATGTATGTGGTTAGTATTTACTGGGCTCAAACATGCAAAATCACCGGTATTCCTTTTATGTTAAGGATCATTTAAGTGATTTTGCATGTTTAAGCCCATTTGTTGTATTTATTGGGCTGATACGTGCAAAATCACCAGTATGCTACTTTAAAGTTACATTAAAAATGTCGTTAAGACACATTAGACTGAGGGATGTTGGCTACTGAGAGCTTAAACTTTTGGGAAATCTGACTTTGGTTTTGCAATTCCAGAGACATTTCTCCGTCGCATCAGAATGACAGGACTTTTCTTAGAAAGGGGACATCTAGTGGCCATTAGAGGAACTGCAACTTTAGTCATTTCTGCATGAACCTGTCATGTCATGGCCCATGTTTCTTATGATGCTTACGGCTGAGGTTTGTATTTCAGAATAAGAATAAACCCTCCTATCTGATCACAGCTGTTTAACTGATAAACCAACATAAATTGCATCATTAGGAAAAAAAAAAAACAANTCTGATCACAGCTGTTTAACTGATAAACCAACATAAATTGCATCATTAGGAAAAAAAAAAAACAACAGTTCTGGGTCAGACAACAGCAAACAAAACTGGTGTCATTTCAACACGGTACAATTATTAGAATGTGATGTGACTGTGAGTTTCTTCTCAACACCCAAGACGTGGTTACATGATCAGAGGCAGTTCTGGAAAAGGACAGCAGGAAATCTGCTGCTGAGGACGTGTGTGGTGTTTCCATGTGACCTTCCGCCTCTTCAGAGAAAAAAAAAAATATTGCTGCTCCTTACTGGTAAGCCTCGATCCTACCGGTGGTCAGGGAGCTAATAAAGAGGACACCTTACCATTGATGAAACTTAAGAAGTCCTGCCCATTGGCCTCCACAGCCAGCCATTGACCTCTTGTCTCTTCTAGAGGAGGGAGCTCTGACGGAGGGGAGGGGTATGGTTTCTCAGTTACTGTCTGCGCCCAGTGGGGGCAAAATCTGGGCCTGGGATATTATGGCTCAGACTTGGCCCGGTTCTTGACCCAGAATCGGCCCACATGTTTGGCCCAGATTCAGCCCAGATTTGGCCCAGATCAACACCAAAACCTGCACGTATCCAGGATGACTGGCTAAAGAGCTTGTAGAGGGACCGTGCTGGCTGGGAGGGAGGGGAGCGTTATATGAGGATCTATGCATGGCCAGCTGAGGGCACAAGTCTCAATGAGGGTACAGGTAGAAGGGCTAATGGGGTCAAGGGTCGTAGGGAAAAAAACAGGGTTGATCACTAACAGGATACATACTCTATTTGTTGATGAAAGGCAGAAAACACCTGATGTTAGTCTAAGTCATTTTAGTTCTTTGTCAAATATTCCGAGATGATGCGACTAGAAAAACATCCTTGTCCATCAGGTGTTTTGAGCCCGAGTGCTTTAGTGCTTATCGACTAGCAGCGTTTATTTAGGCCATGATGATGAGCTGCATTGGTTTAATGAGTCAAGAACACAAAGTTATTTATTTGAAACATGCATACGTGTGTGTGTGTGTGTGTGTGTGTGCAGGTTTTTGCCCATGAAATGTTTCTATGGCACAAGCTCCTACAACATAATCCAAGTATGCTAATGAGAGAGAGAGAATTCATGAAGCCAAGCCGTGTGTTACCTTGATGACTTTAAACGAGACGTTACATGCCCTCCCGGAAATGCTAACCCACCATTAACTGCTTATGAACCTAGAAGCGATGTGTTAGAATGGTGGATCCTGCTCCTTGATCCAGTGATACGGCGAAGCCCGTGCATCGTTCTCGCCCTGTGCCAGCACAACCGATTCAAGTCGGGCAAAACGCTGCGAGCTGAATGCTAAAGCAGGGCGGGAATGAAATGGTACTGCCGTTTGTGATACCACAGGAGCAAAGGAGGGAACCGTGGCGTTAGAGGATGATGTTTCTACAGCTTCAGCACCAAACAGCCTCGAGTTTCCTCCATGACTATTCCAGCATCAGACCTGGGACAAAAAACTAGAAAATAACATGCTGGGAACGCCGGGCAGGTGGAATGGGAGATTTTGAGATGTACAGTGTGAAGCAATCATCAAATTCACCTTTAAAAAATGTATAGTGTATTTTTTTTTTTTTTTTTTTTTTTTAAATGGGCCAGCTTCTACATTAAAGGACAATACCAGCAATTTTGCATGTTTGAGCCTAATAAATACAACCTGCATAGACATTACCGTACTGACAACCAATTTCCAAAAATAAAACCGTATTTTAATTTTCCTGTTACTTTGCTAAATCCCCTGATCTTTCAAAAATCAAATATTCCGGTGATAAAAAGCCGTCTTTTGCTGAGACTATATTCTGTGGCGGAGACATAAATTGTCTTCCATGCAGCTCCATGTTGACTTGGGTAAATGAAGTTATTTAGACAAAAAATTTCATTGTGTTCCCTGTCACTGATTACTTCTCTCAAGCACGTTTCAAGTCTCTACAACTTGGCTTTTATAGCATTCTGGATGAAATGAAACCAACGGCACTCTGGAAGGTAGGAAAAACAATTCTAAAACTTACTGCTCCAGTAGTATGTTTTGGAAAATAGTTGTCAGTAACATAACGTGTATGCGGGTTGTATAAACTGGGCTCGAACATGCAAAGCCACTGGTATGGTCCTTTAAGTAATAAGAACAAATGAAACAAACTCGCACATGTGGCCCTGGAACATCACTGTTAAAATTGTCCTTTGCTATATTCAAAAAAATCCTTCATAGAGCAACAGAGCCTGGGGATGACAATCTAATGAGTCTAAGTTCTTTTTTGTTCCAAAAATAATATTTTTGCTTTATAATTTGTCTGTCATATTAAGTTTCCAAAACCTGCAGCATTCTTTGAAATATCTGGAAATATTTGGATGCGTTTTAAGCCCAAGTCTGATTCGAGCAACTGGTTTGACCATCAGCCTAATGATGAAACAGCACAGCAACAGAAAAGTGGAGAGAAGGGATGGAGAGATGGAGGGTGTTCTGGGAGTGGAGGAGTGTGGGAGAAGGTGAGGCTGAAATCAAGTGGAAGATGGTTTTGTTTACCAAAAATGCCCTCTGTCAGTCATGGAAAAGAATAGACAAAAGAAAAAAAAAGGAAAAAAAGAGAGAAAAGAATGAAAAAGTGAAAGACTGATAGACGGTCAACCACAGTGTAACAAGTCAACTATTCTTATCAAATATACAATATAATGGCTTTGAGAGGACTTTAAAACAAACACACCAATATGATCAAGAACAGTTAAAACAGTTAACTGTGACTAAAAGTGAAAAGGTGATGCCATACAGAAACTACAATTCCCATAATGCACCTGTACATCTGCTCCTTTTCCAGAATGCCCCATCAGGGCCAAGACCAACACTAACTGAAGGAGAGAGAGAGTGTGTGTGTGTGTGTGTGTGTGTTCTGAGGAAAAGGAAGGTAATAATAAGATATTAATAACTGTCAGATAATTTCTCAGTAGTCATAATGTAGTATCTTTAGGAATGTGTTGCAATAATTTATTTCCTGATGATTTAGCATATTGCAAATATTATATCATGGGGGTGTTTTTTTCTTTTATTTAGATAGCAAACTATCTTAAAGGACCATACTGGTGATTTAGCATGCTTAAGCCCAAAAAACATTACCCGCATACATGTTACGTTACTGCCAAGCATTTTCCAAAACATATAACCGCATTTTAGTTTTCCTGTTAGTTTGCCAAATCTCATAATCTTTCAAAATCAAATGTTCAGGTGATACACCCACCTTAAAATTCAGCATTTCACCTGCTAACANATCTTTCAAAATCAAATGTTCAGGTGATACACCCACCTTAAAATTCAGCATTTCACCTGCTAACACCTACTCCAAATGTAGAAGGCACAGCTGTTTTTAATTTCTTGGTAAAAGCTGTCTTCTCCTGGGACTATATTCCCTGGCGGAGACACACATTTTCTTCCGTGCAGCTCCATGTTGTTTCAAGTCTCTACAAGTAGATTTTTTTAATAGTAGGCAGTCTGGAAGGTTGGGGGGAAAAAAATTCTTGTATTTATCATTCCAGTGGTATGTTTTGGAAAGCGTTTGGCAGTAATGTAACATGTATGCAGGTTCTTTTAATTGGGCTCAATGCAAAATCACTGGTAAGCTCCTTTAAAGCAGATATTGAAAAGTTCTGTCTAATCACATAAATGATGGTAATCCCAAAGTTTTTTTGTCAGTTGCAAACTTTGAAAAGTATTTTGAAGCCACATTTCTTCGCACGTGGCGTTAAATTGTAAAGTTGTGAATGTCTTTATAGTATAAATACATTTTTTTTTTATCCTTTTTCTCCACGTCTCCATGCACTGCTAACTCACAGTGCTGTTCTGGAAAAAGTGTAGACAGCCACGTGTCTCCTCTGATACACGTGCAGTCACCAGCTGCTTTTGTTCAACGACTACAACAACCAAAATGCATGCTGTCCCCTCACAGATTCTGCCATCCCTCCATGCAGGCGCCACATCAAACCAGCAGGAGGTGCTACAGCTTCGACCCTTTCAACTGCTGTGTGCAGTGACCCTCTACAGCTGTTTTTTAAAGACAGAAAAGGGTTGATGTGTGGACAAACAGGGACCCACAGGAAACAACTCCAACAGTAAACGATCAGTGATGCGACGCTCACAATCTTACACACATGGCGACTCAAAACCTGACTTCAGGGTTAAAATGTGGAACAAGTTTTTCCTTGAAAATATTGCAGAGATCTGTTAAAATGGCAAAAACGTGACTAAAATTATCCATTTTAAGCACTTGGCTAATCCTGTCAACCCCCTAAGGAGATGTATTTGTGCAATAGAGAAGTAAATTCACACAATGAATAATCTACAACAGGACTTGAAGCTAACTGACTTGGCCTTGGGGAATTCAAGTCAATATTAAAAAAACAGGAAATTGGCACCATTGGTCACTGTTTTTAGATCTGTCAGGATGAACTGTATTTTTTGGAGAAACCCCTTGCTTTGAGTGCTGTCTGTTGCTGAATGTACAGTTTGACTGCACTGCATTGTTGTTGAAACTTGTGGTATTTATTGTGGATATTATGTTAAATCTCTTGTTTTTTCATGTTGCCATTTTGGCCAAGTCTCTTTCGAAAAAGAGATTTTTATCTCAATAAGTTCTACCTGGTAAAATAAAGGTTAAATAAATAATAATACTTTAAAAATTAATATCTATCTATATATATATNTACCTGGTAAA
The DNA here is from genome assembly GCA_014773175.1 of Lucifuga dentata. Lineage (NCBI taxonomy): Eukaryota > Metazoa > Chordata > Actinopteri > Ophidiiformes > Bythitidae > Lucifuga > Lucifuga dentata. The sequence continues at coordinate 95,490 of VXCM01001644.1, forward strand.
ATAAAGGTTAAATAAATAATAATACTTTAAAAATTAATATCTATCTATATATATATATATATTCCATTTTATATCTGATTATCAGCCCACTTTAACAAGCCGTTTTATTTTCTGATAGTTACTACATTCAGGGACTTAACAGACTTATTGTAAGGAACATGCAGTGCCCACGCTTTCAAGGCCGCAATACTCTTCCTCTGACATGCCTGTTGGAGAGTTGCAGCTTTCCGCCCGCTCAAATCAGGGGATCAGAGTCCAACAAAATTTGTAACGGTCCGACTCTGCTGGGCAGTGACGCAGCGATTCCACGACAGAATTGAGAGTGAAACTGTGCCCCGTTATCCCAAATTACATACATGTACCTGATTATAACCGACCAAGTTGGATCACATGAAGCATATTGCGGCCTTCAGCAACGTCGTTCTTCATTCTTTACAATAAAGACATGACAGGGACCGCTCAGAGTTCTCAAACACATCAACCGACAAACACCAACATGCTTCAGCCTCTTTCTCACATCTGTTTCTGTTTGACAAAGTTAAAATGACATATAGCGTGTAGAATTGTATCCGTTCTGGCAGTGGACCTGAATGAACCTACCTTCTGCCACGCCCCATGGGTACTGGCGACCTCTGACTTTCTTGCCGTTCACCTCGATGACCACGTTGCTGCCAACCACAGCCAGCGGCATCTTCTCCTGGAATGTCAGAACAGAAAATATTGTTCTTATTCTAATTAAGAAAAGATAAAACTTTCTGAGCAGACATGTTACACATTCTTTTCACTCAGTCAGTATCACTGTACACTGCTGGAGTGCCAGTGTTGCCTCAAACAGACTTAAAGGACCATGCCAGCAATTTTGCATGTTTAAGCCAAATACATACTACCCGCATACATGATACTGACAATTTCCAAAACATTAAACCGCATTTTAATTTTAACTCTTATTTTTTTTCAAATCCCCTAATCTTTCAACATTAAATGTCCAGGTGATGCACCTGCCTTAAAATTCAATGTTACACCTGCTAACATGTATGTGTGAAGTAGAAGGCACTTCCAATTTTAATTTCTTGGTAAAAGCTGTCTTCTCTTAGGACTATATTCCCTGGTGAAGCCATACATTGTCTTCTGTGCAGCTCTGTGTTGGACCAATTAAATTAAATTACTTCAGCAAAAAACTTAATAGATGTCGTGTTCTCTGTGATGAATTATTTATCTCAAGCCGTTTCAAATCTCTGCAAGTTGATTTTTACAGCGTTCTGGAATAAACTGAAACCAATGGCTGCCTGGAAGGTAGGAAAAACAATCTGAATATTCACCATTGTATATTTTGAGAAACCATTATCAGTAATGTAACATGTATGCGGGTTGTATATACGGCTCAAACATGCAATTGTCCTTTAAGACTGTGTGGAATAAAAATGTACATCACAACATTGACCTATGACCTGTACACCTGTGAAAAATCAGTATGTCTTATCCATGAAATGGTTAAAATGTAACAAATTGTGAAGGACTAGAATCATGAGAAAAGATGATCTTTGAGAACNATGAAATGGTTAAAATGTAACAAATTGTGAAGGACTAGAATCATGAGAAAAGATGATCTTTGAGAACTAACTTACGTCAATGATGACATCATACTGTGTGTAAGAATGTTCACTTCCTCTACTGTTCTTCAGAATATTCCACGTTAGCAGAATGGCTACATGGTGTTCTCCGTGCACGTATTGAATAAACCTTGTGATGTGGCAGTTGCTCCNGAATGGCTACATGGTGTTCTCCGTGCACGTATTGAATAAACCTTGTGATGTGGCAGTTGCTCCTGATTCTACGGCGAAATTTATTTAACAACTGATTCCCTTTTAAAGGACCATACCGGCCATTTTGCACCTTTGAGCCTAATATATTCAGTTTTCATACAAGTAACATTACTGACAATCATTTCCTAAAGCATACTACTGGAACGGTGAATTAAATTTTTTTTCCTACCTTCCAGACTGCCATTGGTTTCAGTTCATTCTGGTACACTATTAAAATCAACTTGCTGATATTTGAAACATTCTTGGGATAGGTAATCCATCATCACGAACAAGAGGTATATTCAGATTTTTTTTCAAAGTTACATAATTTTAGCACTTAAGCGTTTAATACAAATCGCAGAGTGATCCGAAAATGAATAGTGGTGCACTCAAGTGCTGTAGTGACGAACTGACAACAGGAAGCATTTTCAAATCACTCCACACTTTTTATTGAGCATAAAATACTAAAATTATGTAACTTTTAAAAAAACTTGAATGTATGTCTTGTTCATGGTGATGGATTACCTATTCCAAGAATGTCTCAAGTATCAACAAGTTGATTTTAATAGTGTACCAGAATGAACTGAAACCAATGGCGGTCTGGAAAGTAGGGAAAACTTTTTATGATTCACCATTCCAGTAGTATGCTTTGGGAAATGACTGTCAGTAATGTTACGTGTATGAAAATTGAATATATTAGGCTCAAACATGCAAAATGGCTGGTATGGTCCTTTAAACTTGACGTCAGAGATGACAGACATTAGCAAAATGAGCAAATAAAAAACATTTACCATGGATTGCATCGAAACCACTTGGCCGTTACTACAGGCAACAGTTGCCATGGCAGAAAGTCAGAAAGTGACATGGACGCCAATTTATAGGGAAAGATTTCCAATTGTCCTCGTCTATAGTGCTAATGACCGGTTATGTAAGGGGAACTGCTGAGCAGGAGGAAATGGGACAGGAACTGCTGTGGGGCTTTGATGTTGATGAAAGGACAGACTGAACTCTGTGCCTCTCTATCACTTTTCCTACTGTGGTCACTCTTAAAGGACCATACTGGTGGTTTTGCATTGTTTAGCACAATATATACAACCCTAATACATGTTATGTTATTGACAACAATTTTTCAAAACATGCTACTGGAGCAGAATATATTACAATTGTTTTTCCTACCTTCCAGACTGCCACTGAATTCAGTTCATTCCACTACGCGACTGTAGAGACTTCAAACGTGCTTAAGATGGGTAATTTATCACAGTGAACACTATGTCAAAGTAACTTTATTATCCGGTCTAACACAGAGCTACACAGGAGAAAAGGTATGTCTCCGCCAAGGAATATAGTCCCACGAAATTAAAATGACCATCCCTTCTACATTCGCACATACATGTTAGCAGGCAAAACAACAACTTTTAAGATGAATATTTGATTTTGAAAGAATAAAAGATTTGGCTAAATAACAGGAAAACTAAAAACAGTTTCATGTTTTGGAAAAACGCTTGTCAGTAATGTTAAGTGTATGTGGCTAGTAATTATAGAGCTTAAACATGCAAAATCACTGGTGTAGTCCTTTAAGTGGCAAGTGCTGGGGATAATTAATGAGGTTGTCTGGTTGATTACCTTGATCTTACGGATGAGCTTGTTGTCCTCATCATCCTCTGTGTCTGGGAATTCATAAATCTTAATCTTGTGTTCCTGGATCTCCTTCATGATCTGAGGAATGGAGAGAACAAATTGACACCGACTACTTCTCCCACACCCACGCACACGCATACGCACAAGCCCATGCACGCACGCTCGTATTTACCTGTTTTTTGAACAGCTGGCACTCCTCAGGGGTCAGTGTATCTGCCTTGGCAATAAGAGGGATGACGTTGACTTTGTCATGGAGTCTCTTCATGAACTCGATGTCCAGAGGCTTCAGGCTGAGGAGCAGACAGAAAAGAAGAGGTTAAGAACTACAACACAGTGACCACAAACAAGAGGACGAGTGATCAGAAGAAATTTGGCCATTGCTGAATTGGTCCCAGTCACTGGCCATTCACAACAATCTGATTTTCTACTTTGTGTTTCTTGATGGATTCACTTTCAGCTCCGTCATTTCACACCCAAAATGTTTCCTCCTACAGACCAAACACATGCAGATTAGGTGAACCTGAATTTTTAAATTGTCTGTAGATGTCAGTGGGCTAATTTATCTGAGCCTTTGCAATTTAAAAGAGCAAACTGGTGATTTTACATGTTTGAGCCTAATAAATACAACTGTTACGTTCTCATAGATGTTCTAGGGGATGAAGGGAAGTAACAAAAGAAGAAAGTATCCCGAGAGAGAAAAGAGGCTCGTGAGGCGGAAATCACAAAAAACTTACATTACCGACAGTGATTTCCTAACTGAATTAACTGGAGCAATATGTTCAGTTAGTTCCAGTATGCTATAAAAATCAACTTGTAGATTTGAAATGTGCTTGAGAAGTTAAGCTATCACAGCGAAACAAATGCCATTCTTATTTTTTTGTCGAAGTTACTTAATTTAACCGGTCCAACGCGGAGCTACATGGAAGAAAAGGCATGTCTCCACCAGAGTTACTGGCCTTTACTGAGAAATCAAAAATACTGTGCCTTCAACATTCAGACGTACATGTTAGCAGGTGAAACACTGAATTTTAAGGAGGGTGTATCACCTGAACATTTGATTTTGAAAGATTAGGGGATTTGGCAAAATAACACAAAAATTAAAATACAGTTTTACATTTTGGAATATGGTCGTCAGTGACGTAACATGTGTACGGGTAGTATATATTGGGCTTAAACATACAAAATCACCAGTATGGTCCTTTAAGTATATACCCAAGTGTATCCTGGGATAGACTCCAAACATAAAAAGAACAGACAGAGGAGAGGAAGTGTAAAAATGAAGAGGTTGAGTACAAAAGTTCTATTAAGTGGGTCAGCAGCTCCTTAAGGATGAATGAACAGACCCACTTAACAGAATTTTATTTTAATCAACCCCTTTGTTGTTTTTTACACTTCCTCTCTTCTGTTTTTTTTTTTTATTTTTATTTTTTATTTTTTATAAAGAACAGAACAGCAGCTCTTTAGGGCAAGGTAACACATCTCAGGAAAGAAAAATTAATTTACAAGAATTAATGAACATAACACACAGTTCCTCAGTGTATTACTGTTGAAAGGTGCTGCAATTCCTTGGGTCACCAGCAGAGGGCCAAACTAAACCAAACAATGAAAACCAAAGAAACCTGCTGAACAAGACTTTCTGTCTTACGCTCTCAGTCACAACTGATCGTTATGTCATCCTGATGAGGGATTGTCTTTGTAATGCTCACGTCTCTGTGGAAGACAAATGAAACTCTTCTTCATTCATGTATCCCGGCCTAGACATTCAACTCTGTCCAGGCATTAAAGGACCATACCGGTGGTGCATGTTTGCATGTTTGAGCTACACCGATACACCGATTCCTGCCAGCCATTTCCAAAACATACTACTGCAGCAGTAAAATTTAGAATTATTTTTCCTACCTTCCAGGCAGCCATTGGTTTCAGTTATTCCAGAACGCTGTTAAAGTCAACTTGTAGAGAGTTGAAACATGCTTGAGATAGGTAATCCCTCAAAGCAAGCCACACAGCGTTATTATTTTTTGATGAACTTATGGAGCTACATTGAAGGAAATAAATGTCTTCACCAAAGCCCAGATCGCTCTTGAAAAAGAGATTTTGAATCTCAATGAGATTTATCTGGTTAAATAATGGTTAAATNCAGATCGCTCTTGAAAAAGAGATTTTGAATCTCAATGAGATTTATCTGGTTAAATAATGGTTAAATATACTATAGTCCCATGAGAAGATGGCCGTTACCGAGAAATTAAAACGACCATGCCTTCTACAATCATGCGTAAGTGTTAGCAGGTGAAACGTTGAATTTTAAGGTTAGTATATCACTTGAAAATTTGATTTTGAAAAATTAGGAAATTTGGCAAAATAACATGAAAACTTATGCTACATTTACACTGCCATGTATAAGTGACCTGATTCGGACCTTTTCTTCACATGTGGCATATATCGAATATGCATTATAAAGATGTAAAGGTCAAAAAAGCACGTGGAAACAAATATTTTCAGATCCCTTTTGGACCACATGCATACAGTATGTGGAAATAAATTGGATATGTATCAGACATCCTCCAATGCGGCTGCAAGCAAAATACATGGAAAGGAATTTCCTTGTCATTCCAACTCATACATACTGTTCTACTTTATCCACGTACGTACTTGAATGAACTGAAACCAATGGCTGTCTAGAAGGTAGGAAAAAGGAATCTAAAATTTACTGCTCTAGTAGTATGTTTTGGAAAATGGTCAGCAGCAACATAACATGTATGCGGGTATTTATTGGACTCAAGCATGTAAAATTACCGGTATGGTCCTTTAAGTTGGCCTGTTGTCATAGGAAGCTCTGGAGTTGTGGGAAGTTTCTATGAAAAGAAGTATGTACACTACATCAGGGGACAGAATTCATGTGTGCAGCTGAAAACTGATCTGTAATTGTGCCAAAACGAATATGAAGTAAATCTGATTTACGTGCATGCAAACTATGCACACATGCTCCGTGTGTATGTGTGTGTGTGTGTGTGTGTGTATAGGGGTGTGGGCAAAGGGGAGGAGAGTAATCCATCCCAGGAATGCAGAAATATATAAAGAAGGCAACAGAACAGCTGTTCAGTGGTTCACTAGTTCACAGAGAGAATCACATATGAGCAACATGGTAAGAATGAGGTCAGACAGAGGTTTCTAACATGTTTTCTTTTGTGTGTGTGTGAGTGTTAAAAACAGTCCAGAATGGTGTATCATGCATTTCATCCTGAATGTGTCCTCAGATTAAAATGAGTCAGTGTGTCTGGTTTGGTCTGAGGGAGATATGAGGGCTGGAAGAGGAGGAGGAGGAGGCAGTCAAGGCTTTTAACAGAGTTCCCAGCGTGACCCACATCTAAACGTCCATGAGCTTTCCCACGACTTTCCACGAGTCTGAGTTGGAATACGTCCATGAAGCCAAAATATTATTTCTCTTGACATGTCAGTCTAAACCACAAATGCTGTGTGGAACTGCTTCATAAATAACACCGTGCAACGTCATCACTCGTCATTTGATCTTTTTATTCCTCATTCCTTTGATACATCCTGTAAAGTGTAAAATTCCCAGATATTTTACGACTTCCTCAGCAAACTAATTAAATCTGTAACTTTGACAGATATTCAATGACAGGTAGGACCTATGTTTTACATCGATATAAAATGTCATCTTTGCCCAGGAGGTCGTGTGATCTCCGCTGTTTGTTAGCAGGATATCTTTGGGGGACAGATAGATAATGTCAAGAAGAAGAAGTTATTCAATTCTGGAGGTGATCCAGATCATATTCTGGATCCAGATCCAGAATAGTCTGGATTCAGAATCCAGAATATTTTTAGCTCATAAACAGGACAGGATATAAGTGGCACTGTTCTCCTGTGAACACCTCGTGAACAAGCGGACAAGTGAAAGAGAGAGAGAGAGAGAGAGAGAGAGAGAGAGAGAGAGAGCTCTTTCTCTCTCCTGATGGCCTCCTTTCTCCTAGATATATTTATATTTTTATTGTTTGATGTTTTTTCTTATTCTCACGGTTCACCAGTTCAAAATTTGAACATGACGGTGTGGAGATATTTCAATCAGATTACAATGAAGTAAGAGAAAATGTTCAGTGTTCTGAATGTGGTTCTGGTGTCAGTCTGAAACAAAAAAGCAAAGGCTTCTTTTCTTTTGCTAATTCTGTGAACACAGTGGAGCCTTTGATGCAGCTCCGCTCTGCAGCTTTATGAATAACACAGACGATCAGCTCTCGATCTCTAACATCCAGCTCTCTAATTCAGGCTTCATGCGGAAGCTAAACTGAGAAACGGTGACGATAATGGTGATGCCAAGTGCACACACACCATCTGAGAGACTGCGAGATGAGCAAAGACAGAGTGTGTTTGTTTAAGATGAGAGGTCTGTGTGTGCTGCTCATCCAGCCTCTGCTGTGATTGGGCGGCTCCAAGATGGAGAGCAGGACCCCACTGAGCATGAGCAGAACTCTGTTATATAAGCTTTGTGGGTCACCAACACTGGCTGGCAGTCTTGTTTTTCTTGTGCATTTGTGAGTGTGTGCATGTTGATTGGGTGTGTGTTTAGGGCACATACACAATAAACACATCAACTAAAGCATTTGCTGTTCACTCCTCTTCCACACTTAAGATGATGAGGAGTAGACTTGACTTACCGTAAATGACTTTATTTACCTCAACTACAACTCAACATTTATTAGAGGCAGGCTTTTATTTCTGATTTTAAGCTATATATAAAAATGTTTTAGTTGGAAACCCTCATTTTCTGATCTGTGCTCATTTGTTATGTTAAATCTGCTCTTTACTCTTGAGACTCCAGGCTAATTTTTTCTTCCCACCTCCAGTTAGCCGTGCTCTCCTCTTGTCAGCTAGCAAGAGCTCATCCTTCTGCTTTTTATTTCAGTATACAATTCTTCTCAGATCCATATCAAAATGCCTTGCAGCTTCTTTACCCAAATATTCCTCAGCATATTTCAAAACCCTCTCTTTAAAATTTATATAAAATTTTTCCATCTAGGGGCTATGCATCTCACCAAAGTTTCCCTATGCCGGTGTTACAGTAAATCAGAGTCCTTTGGTTTTCTTATGTAGTGTCATGGTTCTTCAAAACTTCAAAACTGCGATCTGGTGGTGTGCGTATGTTACTACAAAATACACTAATATTTGCCTGGGCTAGTAACAGACATACACACATAGTGACCCTTTATTTGAGACTGGCCTTTATGTGTTGTTTTTCCTTGACCGTGCCCATGGCTATAACGCTCATGGTCATGATTTCAATAACAGTTTTTATTAGAGCATTTATGGTACTAGTGCAGTGCCTAATGAAAATGTGCCTCTTTCAACCAGGCCGGACTTTATGGTGTGCACCACAGTCTGCCATAAACCGTGGAGCGGAGCATATGCTGCCGTGCCCAGAGTGTATCCCTGCCACCACGCCTGGAGCGTGTTCGGACCAGGCCAGACTTTATGGTGTGCGCTGCAGCCTGCCATAATTTTGTTCTGCACATCCCTGTGAGCTAGCTTTGTTTGCTGTACGGGGTTGGGTGAGACCGTGGCACTAGACCCATATGCTGCCTCACCCGGAGCGTATCCTGCCGCCATGCCTGGAGTGTACCCTGCCATGCGGACTACTTTTTACCAGCACAGCTCAATTCGAGAACCACTCATCCAAACAACTTCACACGTGACACTGGACGTCCTTGGGTCCTGAGCAATGAACCTGCTGAATTTCAACTTCATCCAGTGCTGGGTTCTAGAGATAATGGACCACAGACAGACAGAGAACTACCTTTATAGACAGATAATAGAAGTTGTGCCACATAGCAGCTCTTCATTACAAATGAATGCTCCACTGAACGATTTCGCTGATTAGCGCAGGTTCATTCACCTTGTGCAGCACCTACCCATGTCCGGATGGCGCGATGAAGTACAAGCAGCAGTGGACTCTGTTGTCTGGCATTGATCTACGGTTCACCCGTGACTCTGCATTCAGGAAGTCCTCACACTTGCTGTCAATGTAGTTTATGACCGGCTGCCAACTGGGAAGGACAAGAAAACGTGTCAAGCAGAGGACAATGGGAGAACGTTTGACAATATAGAACAACTCATCATTTGGTAAGATCTCAGGAAGCACATTATTCAGTAAACCATAGTCACGTGCACACAAGCACATCCTGTATTTCCTCACCAGTTGCTGTTGTCCACCGCATCTCCAAACCCCGGAGTGTCCACGATGGTGAGAGTCAACTGAACGCCTCCTTCCTTTACCAGCACTTTGGATTGTTCCACCTGTAACGCACAAACCACCCATGTAACAGATATGACTGACAGTCATTCTTTAAAGGAGCATGTCAGTGATTTTGCATGTTTGAGCCCAATAAATACAACCTGCATACATGTTACATTACTGCCAAGACTTCAAAATGTCTAACTGGGCTTCATGAAAAGATCCGAACATTCTGCTAGAGCGGTAAATTTTAGATTCTTTATCCCACCTTGCGGACTGCCATTGGTTTATGTTCACTCAAGTGCGCAATTAAACTCAACTTATAAAGATTTCCACTGTGCTTGAGATAAGTAATTTATCATAGCAAAAAAACAAACATCGTTCTTATTTTTTGCTGAAGTTATTTAATTTAATTGGTCCAACACAGCTGCACAGAAGCTTGTCTCCATCAGGGAATAGAGTCCCAGAAGAAGATGGCTTCTACCAAGTGTTAGCAGCTGAAATATCGAATTTTAAGGTGTGTATCTCCTGAACATCTGATTTTGAAAGATTAGGGGATTTGGCAAAATAACCCAAAAGCTAAAATACGGTGTTATGTTTTGGAAAATGGTTGGCAGTAACATAATGTGTATGCATGTTACACATACTGGGCTCAAACATGCAAAATCACCGGTGTAGTCCTTTATCTTCTAGCATCACTAATCCACATCCTTTCCATTACATCTAAAACAGCTTTTGTCGTGCTCTGGGAATCTTTCTACGTTTGTGAGGATTTCTGCAACTTTTCAAGTGCCCTTCGGAATAAAACCTGGCACCAAGAAATGAGCCCACTCACAGACCTACAGTACATGTTAAATTACTTGACACTGCCCACTCCCACTCAGAACACTGATGATGCGTCATCACACTGATAATGCGCCCACACAGTGTGCTGGGAGATATAGAAAAAAAAATATCTGTTGTATGAATGTACTGTGTGTGTGTGTGTGTGTGTGTGTGTATGTGTAGTGGCATTTAGATAAGAGGGCCAGACTCTTTCTTTCCTCAAAGCAGGATGTTGTAGGAGTTTGGTCATGATTAAATGCACCGTTAACGCCTCCTCCCAAAACAGGGTACAAATTCAATTCAGCACTTTTGCTCAGGAATTAACAGAAGATGTACAGGATGCAGGAAAGTCCAACTGCTTAAACGTGGTTCCTGCTTTACATGGACCTGCATGCAGAAGACGTGTGGTAACAATGAGATAAGATACGACAAACTTTACTGACGCCACGAGGAGGAATTAAAGCGCCGCAGCAGCAAGTATACGAGGACAAAAAGTAGAAGTATTGAAAATATACAGATTTGAAAAAGAGTAACAATAAAATAGAGATGTAAGCCAAATAAATAGAGTACAAATACGAGAAAATAAAATTTAACAGTAGTACAGATGAATTATTTACAATGAAAAGATATGGCAGAAAAAATAAAGCATCTGAGGTCTACAGATAACTGATGGGATAAAAACAATTACATTTAACAGGATAGAAAAACTAAAATATTGCAAAAATGACATAATTGTAGCCAGAATGACTTCTGCATTGGAGTTAAGCATGAACCTGTGCATCACCTAAAATACGAAAATGCAGCATCTTAGTCCAGAAATGGCTGAACAAACTCAAAATGGAACATTGTGTGAATGTGCACAGGAGTAGTATTTATTGGGCTCAAACAGGCAAAGCCAACAGTATGATCCTTTAAAATTGACAAACTTGCAATGTATCTGCACTACTTCAAAATGTCTAATGAGGCTTAATGAAAAGATCCAAACATTTGCTGTCAGGAGAAGAACTGGCCGTCTTCATGTAGGTTAAAAAAAGAAACTATGTATTCCCACAACTCACTCACACACATTCACACTGAGGAGTTTAGAGTCACAGAGATGCATCGTGTCTTGCAGCGAGCACTGCCATTCCCTCGCTTCCCTGCATTCTTTCACAAGGCCATCCAGTTATTTTAGGATGGCCCCGTTTGCTCAAACTGCAGCTTCTCTCTCTAAAACAAACATACTTCTGCTTCCACAACCCTTTGCGTAATCTGTCTGACTTTACAGCTAAGGATATATAATCGCACGCCGCAGCCGTTTGGCACGTCTTATCTTAACCTGTGCGTGTGTGTGACATCCCAGCGTAAAACCAAATCTGCTATTTCGACCGTTTCAGGGAAGAAAAACAGATTGGGGCGAAAACCTCAAAAATGCCGTCAGTCTCGAAACTGTCACTTAAAGGAAACGTGAGCCGAGGGAAAGTGAGCGTGTGACAAAATGAGAGATTTTTTTTCTGGAATATAAATACATTGAGCCTGTTTCTTCATCTAGGCCTCAGACCGCAGCAAACTATGGTGCACATACACACATGCACACACAGCTACTTGCTGAAGAACACGTATGCCCACATCGCGCTCATGGGTTGCACTTGAGGTTCGATGTGGCTGATGGATCAAAGCGGAGTTTGGAGCGTGGCGTTCCTAATGTGTGCCCCAGTAAATTTAGCATGGCTCTGGTGGCGAAACGTTAACAGAGCCGCAGTTACGTGAGGAGACTCAAAAGATGATGTGCTTCTCTAATCCAAAATAGGAAACGATGCACGAGAGCAAAAATTAGGATCAGAAATCACACTTTAAAAGACAGAATATGGAAGATTTTTTTAACGCAAAGGAGGGCGAAATGACCTTCTTTGAATTATTTCCGGTCGTAAAGCCATCCATCCATCCATCCATTTTCTAAACTTGTTTGTCCTGTTGAGGGTCACGGGGGGCTGGAGCCTATCCCAGAGGTCATAGGGGAGAGGCAGGGTACACCCTGGACAGATCACCAGTCTATCACAGGGCTGACACAGAGACAGACAAACACATTCACGCTCTCATTCACACCTACAGGCAATTTAGAGTTCCCAATTCACCTGACATGCATGTCTTTGGAGGTGGGAGGAAGCTGGAGCACCCGGAGGGAACCCACGCGGACACGGGGAGAACATGCAAACTCCACACAGAAAGGCCCTGCCCCGGCCGGGAATCAAACCCAGGACCTTCTTGCTGTGAGAGAGCGCTAACCACTGCACCACCGTGCCGCCCATCGTAAAGCTATATTTACCAAAATGAAATGCATGAATATATATGTGGGTATTGGAAAACGTTGTGTCAAAAAAACCACACTACTGCAATTTTGGGAACTTTTGTATTTTTGCTCAAATTGAAGGATTACTTGGTCTTTTATATACACTGGGAAAACAGGATACAACCTGGATTTATGGAAGCTTTCAGCCCTCTTTTGGATGACCTCAAAAACGCATTACTGATCGAGTTAAAAGGACTATACCGGCAATTTTGTATGCTTAAGCCCAATAAGCATACACGTTACATTACTGACAAACAATTTCCAAAATATAAAACTGTATTTTAGTTTTCCTGTTATTTTGCAAAATCCCCTAATCTTTCTAAAGCAAATGTTCAGGTGATATGCCCACCTTAAAATTAAATGTTTCTCCTGTTAACACTATGTTCAAATGTTGAATTGCATGGTCGTATTTTAATTTCTCAGTAATAGCCATCTTTTCCTGGTATTATATAACCTGGTGGAGCTATACATCGTCTTCTGTGCAGCTCCATGTTGGATTGGTTAAATAAAGTTACTTTGACAACAAAACCTAATGGACAACGTGTTTGCTGTGATGGATTATGTATCTCAAGCATGTTTCAAATCTCTACAAGTTGATTTTAAATGTACTGGAATGAAACAAAACTAATGGCAGTCTGGATGGTAGGAAAAACAATTCTAAAACTTACCACTAAAATAACATATTATGGGGAATGGCTGTCAGTAATATAACATGTATACTCAAACACCGGGCTCAAACATGCAAAATCACCGGTACTGCCCTTTAAGGCCTACAAAGCAGAAATACTGGAGATGCAAGGTGATATCACGACTGATCATGGCTAAATGCGATATTTCATGTTTACTACAGGAGTGTTGTCATCAAATGAAAATGTTCATTATGATGTGCTTTTCTTGTCTATAATTCATAACCGTCAACAGATCAACTACACCAGCATGAACATAAGCACTTCCAGCCAGCTGAAAGACAAACGTAATCGTTGGCCATCACACACACGTAAGGAGGAGGGTGTGTGTATGTGTGTGATGGGTGTTACGTTTCATGGGAACATTCTTGACCTGCTGCAGACCCCTTCAGACCCCAAGGGAAATACATGGAGTCCTCACCCAACTCCCTCTCTTCCTCCTCTGTCTCCTTTCATTCTGGTTTCGTCCTCGCCCCTCCAGCTCCATCGTCTTCCTCCAACCTCAGCCTCACTCTGTCTCTTTTCTCCTACTGCCTCCATCCCTCCTCTCTAACCTCTGTCCACAAACCTCCACCCTCGCCTCAAAGTGGTTGCCCTCTCCCTCGTCTACTCTTTCTGCTCCTTGTTTTCCCAGCCCTTCCCACACCATCACAACCCTTCCCCCTTCATCCCTAAGTGGCTTCTCCTCCCTCACCCGTGTTGCTCCAGATGCGGCCTCCCTCCTCCTCCTGCTCACTTTGTCATGACCATAAAAGGACAAAACCAAGCCCAGTGGCCATGCTCCTTCTCTTCTCTCTTAGTCCTTCTATCCCTCCTCTTTTCTCTCTCTTCTTCTTCTCCATCACAATCATTTTAATTTCTCAGTAAATGCAGATTTCTTCACTTCTACAGTTGTGCGTAGGTGTTAGCAGGTGAAACATTGAATTGTAAGGTGGGTGTATAACCTGAACATTTGATTTTGAAAGATTAGGGATTTGGCAAAATACAGTTTTATGTTTTGGAAAATGGTCGTCAGTAATGTAAAGTGCATGCGGGTAAATATTTATTGGGCTCAAACATGCAAAATCAATGGTGTGGTCCTTTAAGCATAAACCAGATTTAAGATTTATGTTCATGACAACAAACTGAAAAAACTGGATTTCACACGCATAGCAGCACTTCGTATAAATAAAGAAATGTCTTGCATCAAAGAGGTGCACACACACACACACACACNATAGCAGCACTTCGTATAAATAAAGAAATGTCTTGCATCAAAGAGGTGCACACACACACACACACACAAAACCACACACACACCTGACAACCAGGTGCAGACAAACTCTCATGCTGTTACCACACAATAACTAAAACAAACCTGAGGGGGATTCTGTTTCTTTCCACGCTTCATATTTTTTCTTCTTCTTCTAGCTCGTCTCTGTTTAGGTTTCATGCTGACCTGATAAACATCTGGACCACTTGGCAGCTCAACGTGCTGACTAGGAAGTGCTGATATGCACTTCAGACTTTGGTTGCACCTGATCGGTTCTTTCGTGCTGCGCTTGCTGTGTGGTACATCTGGATTCATGTTTCATATGTAGCAAAACCAAACAGTGTGACATCAAACACGTGCCCAGACACCCACGTTAAAGCGGTGACCCGAAGCATGATAGCAAATAACTTTCATTATGACATTTGTTTATTTGAATGGAAATCTGAAGAGTGAAACTTAGGAAAAAAAAAAACAAAAAACAAACATGTTGCCATGATTTACTACGGCATGGGAACAAGTTAACTTAAAGCATGGCTATGAGATACTTAAAGCGTGGTCATGAGTTAGTGATGTGTGGGAAAGACTTAATTATAAACATAAAGCGAGGGCGCCTCTCCTAGCCGCACCCCTGCAAATTGATTGCATGCTTGTTCTGTACTTTACGGTAACTGCTTTGAAACAGCCAAAGGCTGTTGGAAGCCATCGTCTGCGAGTGTGTTATGCTTTGTGTGTTAGAAGCAACAATAAAGTGTTCAAACTATAGGTCACATCACATTCAAACCATGACGTCTCTATGTCACATCAAAGTCAAACCGTGACATCTCTGTGTCACAACAGACTTGAGTCAGCGACTCGGTCCATAACTGAAAATCTGTTGTGATGGCCGATGAGGTTATAAGAGCTAAAAGCTGAGACTTCTCACCTGTACGGTCTTCTTGATGCGCTGGGATGGCCCGGGGTAATCCTTGGAGTACAGGTCAGTCAGGAACAGAGAGTTGATGAGTGTGGATTTGCCCAGTCCAGACTCACCTGAGGAAACAGACACAGGTTTAACTGCATTTAATATCAAAACTATAAAAAAAAAAAACTATACATCTTATGATAAATCTATAAAAAGTGCAGGATTTTGTACTTTTGGAATGGAAAGACAGCCTGCTGGCCACAAGTTACATGCATGCATGCATGGACACATTTACCAACACAAATACAAAAAGTACAAGAAAGTAAAAAAAAAAAAAAAAAAAAAAAAAAAAAAAAAAAAAAAAAAAAAAANGGGGCAGTCAATGCCTGCAAAGGAAAAGGTCAGAAGCTCATTTGCCAGAAAGAATAGCTTCAGATAGAGAAAAAACATTCCTTCTCCTCCTCCTGCTCTCTCTCTTTTTCTCTCTCTGTCTATTCATCCTTGTTTCCAATGTCTATCACTGAAATCTTCCTTCCTACATTTAAATCTCTTTATCTCTCTTTGCAGCGCCAATTCTCCATTCTTTGCACTCGTTCTGAAGTTTAACTCATTTGCTGTATAGCAGCTGCACAAACACACACATTTTCTCAACAAAGAACACACTCCAAACATACGCAATGTATATGCATATGCACACACACACAGTGCTGTGATTAATGGGCGAGCATCTGGCGCGTGTCTCATGAAAAGCGTTGGAGTGTTTGGTTGGAAAGAAAGAGGGCTGCTTGTCCTAGCAGGACCTCTGACAGACGCCCACTGCTGCATCACGCTGCTTCTTAGCCTTTGAAAATCTGAAGCTGGCACAGCTCGGAATGATTTAGGACCAAACATGAACACGGGGTGGCTGCACAGTAGCACGAGGGGCATGGCGTGTTTACTAAACTCTAAGAAGAAGAAAAAAAGCCGTTGTCCTAAATGACAAGCAGATAAACACACACGGAGCAGATCAGCTGGGCGACTATTTACAACACAAACAGAAAAGTAACCTGAATGTATCTGAAACTCTGTGTTCAAAAGTAAAGCCAAGAGGATTTTGCATAAATGTTAGAGGACATCTCTGCAAAACCATGTCTAAGGCAACAGAAAACAAAGAAAACAACAGAGAAATTTAAGATTTAAGCAGCTGTTGTTGGCTTCTACTCAAATTCCAGCTCTGACAGAGCAGCGACCACAACATTTTTTGATAAGTGCTATGCTGAAGTGAAAAACATTTCAGTCAATATGAATATTCAAAATGCATGATAATCTGTGCTGATAACAGACTGAGATGCTGCTGAGCTCAGCTAAAAAAGTAATTTTGACATTTTAAAGAAAATGAATCAAAGAAATAATTGATATATTAATTGGTATTAAAGTAGTTTGGTTCTAACCTAATCATTGTTTAAAGGACCATGCCTGTTATTCTGCATGTTTGAGCCCAATAAATACAACGTGCATACACATTACTTTACTGACAACTTCAAAAACATAAAACTGTATATTAACTTCCTGTTATTTTGCCAAAACCTCTAATCTTTCAAAATAGAATGTTCAGGTGTTACACCCACCTTAACATTAAATGTTTCACCTGCGAACAAATATACCCGAATGTAGATGGGACGGTTGTTTTTAATGTCTCGGTAAAAGTCATCTTCTCCTGGGACTATATTTCCTGGTGGAGACATACATTGTTTTCCGTGCAGCTCCGTGTTGGACTGTTTAAATAAAGTTACTTCGATAAAACAAAAAAAACTTAACAGACGTGTGTTTGCTGTGATGGATTACATATCTCAAGCGTGTTTCAAGTCTCTACAAGTTGATAACAATAGCATACTGGAATGAACTGAAATCAATGACAGTGTGGAAGGTAGGAAAAACAATCCTAAAATTTACAGTTAAAGTAGTATATTTTGGGAAATGGCTGTTACAAACGTGAGTTTTTACATATTGGGCTCAAACATGCAAAATCACTGATATTGTCCTTTAACAATTATGATTATTTAAGATTCAACACTCAAGACGTTTGTCTTATACAAATTTACAATATGAACAAAAAGAAACCTCTCCGGTTTGTAGTAATTAAAAGAATTTAGAATATATTAAACAAATGATCTAGAAAGTATAATTTATCTGCAGCGGTCATCCATAAGGAAAATTCATTTAGAAGCCTGTGTGTGTGTGTGTGTGTGTGTGTGTGTGTGTGTGTGTGGATCTGTTTGGAAATCCCGGTAGATTCCCGTCTTTACCGCTTCTTAACCCTCTGCCTGCCTCCTCCTGGTGTTTGCTCAGCTATGGATGATATTTTGTCTGCGTGAGTTATGGCACACACTTCATCTCTGTGTCTCCTGCCGCCTCCGCAGCCAGTCGACAGCCGCCAGACACATTTGATGGACTGTTTGGAGTTAAAGGTCACGTACGCATGCACACACACGTGTACACACACACACACAAAGGCCATTTCATGACGAGATAGCACAGTTGTATGAGACGCTCCCCCTCGCTGCTGCTGAGTAAATCACTCAAAGCCTTGCCAAGGAGGGAAGGATATCAGAACGTGGAGAGGAGGGGCTGAGAGGAGGACAGGTAAAGTGTGTGTGTGTGTGCAGAGTGTGTCACTCAGGTTAAACTCCTTCTGTTAGCTTTAGCTGGTAGGACAGTGTGACTGCTGATGCTCGACAAAACAAAAAGCAGGAAAAGAAGTGAAAAGTCTAATTTTTTGACTGAACTCTAATTAAAGCAAAAATGCAGAATAAGACATTTACATAAACAGTATTAAAGGATCATACCGGTGGTTTTGCAGCCCAATAAATATTCCCCACATACACATCACATTACTGACAACCATTTTCCAAAACATAAAACCGTATTTTAGTTTTCTGTTTTATTGGTGCTAGTCTTTCAAAATGAAATGTTCAGGTGATACCCACTTTAAAGTTCAATGTTTCACCCTAACATGTATGCAGGATTCTGAAGTCACATTCATTTTAATTTCTCTGTAAAAGCTGTCTTCTCCCAGCGGCCAGCGCAGAGGTCCTCCATTATTCTTCTTCTGGGTCTATATTTCCTGGTGGAGACATACTGTACATTTTCTTCCATGCAGCTCCGTGTTTCACCAGTTATATAAAGTTACTTAGACAAAAAAAAAAAAAAAAATTTAAGTCATGTTCACTGTGATGGATTATGTATCTCAAGCATGATTCAAGTCTCTACCAGTTGATTTTCATAGTGTGTTGGAACTGAAACAATGGCAGTCTGGAAGGCAGGAAAAACAATTCTAATATTTATCACTCCATTAGCACGTTTTGACATAACGTGTATAGGGTTGTATATATTGGGCTCAAACATGCAAAACCACCAGTATGCTCCTTGAAGTTGAATTCAGGACTATTGATGATTGCAGAATCACTTCTTATTATCATCTTCTCTAACACTGAAATATCCGTAATATGATATAAGATCGTATTTCAAGCAAGACAACAGGATGAGATGATTTCATCTGAGTTAACATTTATTTAATGTTTTAGAACTGAGGCCGTTGCTTGAAACTCTGAGGATGTTGCTCTATTTCTCACTGACCTTCAGCAGGAGGATGCGTCTTTTGGAATCTGTGTAAAACAGCTTCACAGCAGCATTTATGGACAGCCGCTGGTCAAAGGTTTCAGATTCTGACAGATCGTGTTCCCACAGGCTCTGTGGAAACATAGTCCTGCAGAGCTAGATGTGTCTGGTCTTGTTTGCGGTGCAGGTCTAAGATCTGTGTCCTCCCAGCAGCCCCCGCAGAGGTCCTGGATCCTGATCAAACACTCTGCTGAGTTCACCTACACATTCCACTAACCAAACATCTCAGTGGATCTCGAGCAAACATCACACTGGAGAAACTAAATGATGACTAAACAAAACAGGCTTTCCAAACAGGACGCTAAGGAGCTGCAGCCAGACTGCTGTGTCTGGGTCATGGTCCACAGGTCATGGAGACACAGAGACACTGATGTGGGCCGATATGCACTATTGTTGAATTTGACCATGGTAATGCAGAGATGAGCAATTAAAGGACCACACCAGTGATTTTGCATGTTTGAGCCCAATCAAACATTCAAACATACACGTGGCTGACAGTTTTCCAAAACATAAAACTGCAGTTTAGTTTTCTTATTATTTTGCCAAATGCCTTAATCTTTCAAAATCAAATGTTCAGGTGATACCACCCACCTTAAAAATCGATGTTTCGCCTAACACATAAGTCAGAATGTTGAAGGGATGATCACCTTTAATTTCTCTGTAAAAGCTGTCTTCTCCTGCCTACTGGAGACATACATTTTCTTCCATGAAGCTCCATACTGGACCAGTTAAATGAAGTATGTTTCAAGTGCATACAAGTTGATTTTAATAGGATAATGGAATGAATCTGAAACTAATGGCAGTCTGGAAGGTAAGAAAAACCATTCTAATATTTACTGCTCCAGTTTTATGTTTTGGAAACTGCTGGCAGTAATGTTATTGGGCTCAAACACGCAAAATCACCGGTATGCTCCTTTAAAATGGAGGATTTGTAGCTAAAAATGACAGGTTAGTTTCCTTGCTCAGAGGTCGACAGTGTGATGGATGCTTCTGTCAGTCAACAGCAGCCTAACCCCCCCCTNCCCCCCATCCCGAGGAAAGGTCCATCCCAATTAGCTTCCCTCGGCTCAGCTGTAATTAAATATTGGTTCCATGCGACATGTGGAAAAAGCAGCGGCAGCTCTCTGAAAATAGACTAATGACCTAAACACTGATGCTTCTCTTCCTCAGTGAGCATCACTTCATCTCTCTCCAAGTGTCTGTCCACTTTGTTTAGCAATTCACTTTTCGTCTTCTTTCCTCTATTCTTTTTTTTTTTTTTTTACNTTTTTTTTTTTTTTTTAACCTTATCTCTCATGTATGATGGTGTATTAGGGCTATGTAAGATGAAAAAAAAATGAGGGGGGCACTATTTTGAGTTTTCAAGCTCGCAAATTTGCAAGTTTTAAAAACTCGCAAATCCCAGTTTTTAGACTCAAAAAAAAATAATAAGGGGGAATCGCAACTGCCTCATGTTGTGACTATGCCTGCAGTAGATGACCTTATTAAATTATACTTTTCTATCAGATTTAGCAATAAATAAATACTTGTGCTTTTAGCACAAAATTATCAAATTATCATAAGCATACGGACTTTTGAAACTCACAAATTTGCGAGTTTGAAGACCTGGATCAGTCTGCCCGTTTGCTCTCGTTTCTGACAAAACTCCAGGAAACAAATTGTCTCACCACGAAATTCCAAGTTGAAATTACACGACCGCATGTTTATTTTTTTGTTTTTCTTTGCGCATTACCACCATTTTTCTAAAATCAACAGCACTTGGCTTGGCATCACGCTGAACAATAACTTGTAGTTCTTCCAAAACCACCGATTTTAATTACATTTTGGTGGACAGCGGCATAAAATCACAGCAAACAGAACACAGAGTACTGTCTTTGCCTTTCCTGTTGGTTAACTTGGAGTGAGATTGGGAAACTAGTGAACAAATATAAAACTACAGACTGGAAGGCATTTTTGTAAACTCTTGTACAAACTTTTGTATATCAGGAAGAAGAAGAAAAAAAAATCAAAAACAGCAGCAAATCCTTGAAAAAAAGCACAAATTTTTGCTCGTTTGGCATCTGCAAAAGAAAAACATCTCCCTGCATCCCTGACATCCACCTCACCAAAAGGATGTCAATTAACATTATATATATATATATATATATATATATATATATGCACTTGGCACAGGTTATAACTGGGAATTGTCGTTAGAAAGATGAGAGAAATATCTGACCTTTATTCACCACTTACAGTACAACCGATAAACCGAGAATCTGGAATCTGACTTGTGTAACTAAACACACACACTCCTGTGCAGTCACATGCTGTTGGATTAATGGACACATCACACATAGTGTGATTTGCATAGTGAATATTAATATGAAAGTCACACACAAAGCCCAACTATGAGAGACAGAAAAGCAAACACAGAAATGGTCAGAGTGGGTTTCCCATGGGATTCCTCACATTCCTCCCTCTCTTCCTCCTCTCTCTCCCTCTTTCTCTCCCTCTTTCTCTCCCTCTCTCAGCCCTGAGGCAGGCCCCCCTCACATCCTGACCCTGCTAACTAGCAGTCCGTACAAACACACACATGTATACACACACATTTAACGGACATGTGCGGGGGCCCAAACCGTGAAGTGTGAAGTGAAACATCTGGGTAACACAGGAATAATGGAGAGGGAGAGGGACAGGGAGAGGGAGAGGGGGAGGGGGAGGGAGAGAGAAAGAGAGAGAGAGAGAGAGAGAGAGAGATGCGAGTGAAGTTGTGTTTGCTGAAGACCAGACAGTTGGACAGATAAGCACCATTGTTAAGGGATAAATGGGACTGGCTATGACAGGGGGCAAAGGTCATTGTTTTGGTGAAGATAAGGATCTGCAACTCGTGCGCATTCTGTGGAAGAGTCCAAATCCGCGAAAGAATCCAGAAAGCGTGTCATCGGCCGGTCACACAACAGGCTGAAAACGAGAGCTTTGGAGGCACACAACCCAGTTTCCTTTGGGTTTAAATTTAGAGAGTTAGCGTTGCGCTGGCGTCTGGCGAGTCTGAAAGTGACAGAATCAGCACGTGCTGAGATCACAGGAGACATGTGCATCTCAAAATAGAGACGAGAAAAAAAAAAGTCAGGGAGAGAGAAGTAAAAATGAGNCACACACACACACACACACACACACACACACACACACACACAGAGAGCCCTGTGTTGTGCCCAGAGGCATTGAGGAGTCATGGTGAAGCAGGTTTGTAAACAGGCGGTTGTCCAGCATTAATGAGGAGTCCTGTCATCCTCTGAGGCCTGGATGACTTCAAACCTTCTTTTTTCTAAATGCAGAACTGGGACAGAGAACAGAAATAACGAGCAAAGGTGCCATGACATCTCCTTCTCCTCCTCATCTTCATCCTCCCCTCCAACTTCAGCTGGCCTTTCTGAAGCCCAGGATGTGAGCTTCCTCGATGCTCTCAAGTTGAATTTTTGGAAAAGCAAGATCTTTCTTGATTATACATTTTGTGATGATGATGATGATGATGATGATGATGATGATGATGATGATGACGACGAGCTTAAAGGACCATACCAGTGATTTTGTATGTTTAAGCCAGCACTTAAGCATACACATATTGTTGCTGACAGCCATTTTGCAAAACATAAAACTCCATTTTAGTTTTCTTATTACGCTGCCCAATCCCCTAATCTTTCAAATTCAAATGTTCATCTGATACAAATATTGCATTGGAACCATGTTCCATTATTCATAAACGGCAGCATCTTTTAGCGTTTGCCTCAAAAGAGGTGTTACTTGAGTACTGCATTATTTTCATTTAGGGGAAGTGATTCATAAAACACACCGTCACACAAGAAATTTAAACTGGTTTCAGTCTGGTGGTAAATTTCTATGGTATGAAATCTGAGCAATGTTTTAAAGGACCATACCACTCATTTTGCGTGTTTGAGCTTAATATATTCAATTTTCATACGCGTAAGGTTACTGACATTACCCAAAGCATACTACTGGAACGGTGAATTAAAAATGTTTTTCCTACCTTCCAGACTGCCATTGGTCTCAGTTCATTCTATTAAAATCAACTTGTTGATACTGGAAACATTCTTGGGATAGGTAATCCATCATCGTGAACAACACGTGTATTCAGGGTTTTTTTCAAAGTTTTGTAATTTTAACATTTAAGCGCAATAAAAAGCACAGAGTGAATGTATGTCTACACCAGGGAATATAGTCCCAAAAGAAGACCTACATTTATTGAAAAATTTAAATGACCGTGACTTCATAAGTCTGTGTAACTATTAGCAGGTGAAACATGGATTTTTAAAGTGGGTGTATCGCTTAAATATTTGATTTTGAAAGATTAAGAAGTTTAAAAAAAAATATCAGGAAAGCTGAAAAATGGCTTTATCCTTCAGAAAATGATTGTCATTAACCTTATGTGTATGAAAATTGGATATATTAGGTTCAAACATGCAAATAGCTGGTATGGTTCATTAAACTGTATTTAGCCCAAAAGTGTTAATGATCAATAAATTTGACAGAGTCCCACTTGTTTGATTAGTCAATTTATTTAAATGGCAAATTCTGATTTGATCTCAAACATATTCTAGTGGTGCTGCGCCTCTTCCTCAAGCCTCATCTTTTGCGCTCTCANCCCCCACCCACCAACGTTTCTTTACCTCTTTCCTAAATCGTTGAGCTCTAAAGCTGAGAATTCAGGGGTTCCTTTACTGATTTGTGTCAGTTTTGCTTTGAGAAAACAGGAAGAGGTATCAAGCGTCAAATGTTTTGCAGCTCATTACCATGTTGATCTTACAACAACATGTAACACAACAACGCAACAACGTATGGGTCATGTGACATCGGTGCGCTTATAAAGCTTAATGAATGAGCTTCAGTTATCACGGCATTTATGTGTTGCTACTGTTATTTTTTACAAATCACCCTGAATAACCGTGCTCCTTTGTGTTCACATTTTGGGAATTTTGTGACTTGGGAAATCTGTTCTTGCCAAGGACACAAGTAGCAGCTCGTATTTCTTGGATTTGATACCTGACAGTTTGGCAGAGATCAGCCTGCATTACAGTATCTTTTGTGATCATGAAGCTACATGCAGCCCAGGATGACATCTACATAATAAAGCAACACCTTTACAGTATACAAGGCACAAATATGAACAGGCTGCAGTCATATTTTGTGGTGCTGCATTGGATTAAGGTAAAATGACAGGTGTTCGTGGACAAAAAAATTATTATTGTCGGTACCTTTGCTCTATTCCACAAAAGGCAAAATGACATTCCAGGCAGTTACAAAAATCTTCTACATTTATGGTCATCAATCTTGGTTCTTAATGTTCTGGGTTACTATGTAGGGTACATTAAGGAATCCTTAAGAGGGTCAAGCAGGGTTGAACAGGAACCTGTAAATGTTTTATCAGCTTCACAACTTGAGATTCTTGGAAAAAAACAGTATCTGCTGGTAAATAACAGTTCAATTGGATTGTTGCTGGGGAAAAGATTTTAAAGAGGGTCGACAGCCTAACCTTAATCCATTCAAGATCAACAAAGAGTGAAATGAGTCTCAGATTATTTTACCTTCTGCAGTTATTACATTTTTGTCCACAAGCTTATGAAAGCGAGTATGAGCACGAAGCAAAGCCAATCATCTTCAAAGAGAACTGACTGCAACATTTCTAACATGAAGCGTAAACCAGTCATCCTCAAAGGTCGCACTTCGGTCCGGATCTGGACCGTATCATAACTGTCTCCAGACTCTGTGCTTTATACTTATTATATTATACTTATTATATATTATACTTTTCATATGTATTATTTGTATTATCTGCGAGACATTGCTGCTACGTGAGTCAAAATTCTCCTCTTTCAAAAGTGAAACTGAATATCTAACTGCTCCACTGTCTGTGTGAGAATGTCTGCTCTGCTTGGTTTGGTCCAATCACATTCAGCGCCTGTCATCTCCATGACAACAATGGGTTGACATGGCATTGGACTCATTGAGAGCTCACAGTGCAGATTGAGAGTTGACATTCCCAATAAAAATTAGGATTCCCAATCCAACTTTAGCTTGACTGATCTTGATAAACGGACCTTTGCCTTATTGAAGATTTTCTTTGTGGACTTTTAAGATTTGTATTTGAGTAGCCCTGGCGTAAACATTACGGTGATTTGCTTAACTACAGTATAGTTTTAAGGGATTTTGAGAGACTGGGAACTCCTGTCAAGGAACAGCTTGTAGCAAAGGAACTAATTTTCCAGAAGTTATAAAATCTTTGCAGAATGTGTACGCCACAATACTGGAAATTTCTTAACCATTAAATCTCAAAAATGAAGTTGGGCTCTGATCATATAGCGTAAAACAAACAAGTGACACAAACCAGAAAAAGAGGAACGAAAAAAATGTCAAATAAAAACAAATGGCAGTATTGTGTTTAAAAGAAGTGAAATTGTAAATGGGGAATTATGGCTGAGCACCAGTTGCCACACGGTTGGAGGTTTTGCCTGTGGCTGCTGTGTTTGACGACTCAAACAGGCTTTTTGACAGTTAAACAGCCACAGGTTCACATTTCTGTTACAGAAAACGGCGACAGGAGCAGAATGATGTGGAAATCTGAAAATCTATGATCACACAGGAGAAAAGAACATGAAAGTGAACGTATGTGTGTGTTTGTGTGTGTGGCACATCTGACTAAAACAGCAGATTAACCATACCAAAGCCTTTCTTCACTCCCTCCCTCTCAGAAGGTCAGTAGGAAAGGCGGTCAATCCTAAGCCTGTCAAACCGTCTTATCAGGAGACACACACACACAAGCATGCATACATGGATCAGTGAGGTGTATACACAAATTCTGACTTAGTAAGCAGACTACTACAGGCTGTAAAGGAGGTTCAAGCTCATCTCCTTTAAGGCTGCTTCATTGAAAATCCTCAATACTGAATGGAGGTGCTATTGTGATCTCTCACAAACAAAATTACTAATATTTTAACAGCATGTTAAGTCATGAAAAAAATGAATATGCTGACATGTATGACAATATAATCTTTGAGTTGATGCTGAATACCAAATGAATCAGCTCAAAATACGGAAAAACACAGTTATCGCCATCTTCCATGGATAACTTAGAATCTCTTCATGCCTTATTCTATGTGTTGAGCTGCAGATCACAGCGCCGCTTGCGAAATCAGACTTTCAAAAAGCTGAGAGGCAGCGGAGATGCTGAGTGCTGGACTGCTCCCACATCAGACGCAGCATGATTGGGGCATCGCTTCCCCTCTCCTCCTTTCTGATCTGACTCTCTGCTCTGTTCTGCTCTGTGCGCTGGCACTGGATATCGCTAATCTTTCCAGGAGTTTTCTATTCAATCTGCCAGCTGGACAAAGGGGCAGGAAGCAGCTTTTTTCCCCCCTCAGAGAGAGAGAGAGAGGCGGATTTAGAGGGAAAAAGACAGAGAGTTTGGACAGAGGNCCCCCCTCAGAGAGAGAGAGAGAGGCGGATTTAGAGGGAAAAAGACAGAGAGTTTGGACAGAGGGAAGAAGAAAAGAGCAAAAATCAGAAAAACACACAGGAGAAGTTCAAGTTTCTGGTGGCGTTCCTTCGCAGGGAGCGATCGACTGACAGGAACAATCAGGGGTTCTTCCCACGGAGCTCAGAGCTCCACAGGGCAGGACTTGACACGCGTGCCACCTATAAACACGTACAGCCACAAATCCATCATTTTGATGCAAAATAAAAAGTTTAACATCTAAAAACTCAAGTCTACGACGACACCACAGCAGAATAAGCAAAATCATCAGCCTAACCAAAAGCACAACTGTCACAGAAAAGCTTTTCTGCACTATTTTTGTCACCATATTTGACCTGGGCAGATGTGTAGTTTTTTTCCCCACTTCTGATAAAGCTAGCAGTTTCTGTCTTTATGCTAAACTAAGCTAAGCTAGCCTAAGATAAGCTATGCTATGCTAAACACATCCTGGAACTCATCTCTGTGCCACAAATGCAGGAATAAAAAAAGCTCTGCAAACTAGGATCCAATGCAAGTAAAAGCTATTTATTGCCAAGCTATGAAATAATAATAATCCAGTACTTGCACTGGATCCCAGTGTGCAGAGTTTTTTCTATCCGTGTTAGTTTTGCTTTTTTGCACCTTGACACCACAAAAAAATCAAGGTTTTTGAACCTTGGTTTTTTGTGATGTCTGCAGCGATTTATTTTTATTTAAAATACCAGAAATACAGTGACAAAATTAATATAATAATTGAAGTCTTTTAGAGCTGTATGTAACAGACCTTTCTGCTGTGGATATTCTGACTTGTCAGAGCAGAAAAAGTGCCAGTATAACTCATAATTTTAATGAGGATCTGCTTTATTCAGGTGTCAGGAAGTCACGCCGGTGAGCCAACGTGCACAACGCCACGGCCATGGCTGCAAAACTGAATGGAATGCAGTTACACCTGTGTATTAAAGTCAAAACTGTTGCCATGACAAAGATCTATGGTTAAAATATAAAAGAAAAAATTAAAAAAGAAACAAAGAAAGAAAAAAAATCAACTTTTTTTATGCTATCAAGGGCTGTTTCCTCATAGTTGATTGGTCTGGTCAACTGTTGACTATTATTTAGTTATAGAATCATAGAAAGTAAAGTGTAGCTGGTTGGTAAAGATAGCAGTTAATATAGCATTAAAAAAAACTCCAAAAAACAGGGGTATCAACTGATCTCCCAGGTTATACTGGCAGTCAAAGTGAAACAGACTGCATGCAGGAAGCCATATTGGAAAACATTTGGGCTTTATGTGGGGAAACAGTGTTGGGGAGAGTGACATCTATAATTATAAACCATATATTTTCTGTAATTGAGATGAGTGCGTTGAGGAGGGGGGAGTAATATATTATTTTTGCCATCAACTGCGAGTGTATCTCTGCCTGTGGATTTGAATATAACAGCTCCAGAGATGTCATCTGGCTGCTGGAATTTGAAGTTACCTGCAGGCAGCAGGCTGCTTGGCTCATATTCCACCATCTGTCTGCTTCGAAACTACAACGGAACAATGCAGAGCCTTTCACACTTCACCACCACGCCAAGAAGCCGAAGCCTTCAGCCTTTACACTCACAGTCGGCCAAACAGATCCAAGCTGGCTGACATTCAAATAAGAAAAACAACATATAATCAGATCTGTCTGGAATTTTATTTCTTTTTCTACGACTCCTCATTCTGCGATGACAGGAATATTTTAACGGCATTAACTGGCATTAAATGGCATTGACCCCTATAATCCTTATTTTACTTTTATGATGCAGGAATTGGGAGTTTACTCTGCATTGCTTGGGACGCTCTGTTAAAGTGTCTAACACGGCATTTGAAGTTACAAATTGTACGCAGGCTTCACGTGATTTGTAAAACATGAAGGATCTCACGTGCGGCGCGAGACGTTAAAAGCTACACGACTGACTTTGGTAGCTGCTAGCGACAGATGGAAGCAACATTTCAACCCATCAAAATTTAGACGGATTTTTAACCCATTAACTGCCTTCTGTGGATGAAGGATTTATAGCTGCTGGAGTTTCAATGTGTGATTTCCTGTGTTTAAGATTAGATACCAGATGCTCAAATTTCATCTGAGTAACTTCATTTTTTTTTTTTTTTTTTTTTTTACTAAGAAGAGGCAGGATGCTCAAAATGACGAGTGAATTAATCATGTGCAGCATATCTGATTTTTCTGGTAGCTGCTCACATATTCTCTGCCTTTAAAGGACCATACTGCCCATTTTGCATGTTTGAGCCTAATATATTCAGTTTTCATATACATCATGTTACTGACAATCATTTCCCAAAGCGTACTACGCACCATTCTACTTGGAATGGTGAGTTAAAAATGTTTTTCCTATCTTCCAGACCACCATTGGTTTCAGTTCATTCTGGCACGCTGTTAAAATCAACTTATTGATATTGAAACATTCTTGGGATAGGTAATCCATTACCGTGAACAAAACGTATATTCAGGTTTTTTTGAAGTTTTGTAATTTTAGCATTTAAGCACAATAAAAAGCGTGGAGTGAATGTATGTCTCCACCAGGGAATATAGTCCCAAAGAAGACCTGCGTTTATCGAAAAATGTTAATGACAATGACTTCATAATTTTGCGTAACTATTAGCAGGCAAAACATCAATTTTTAAGGTGGGTGTATCGTTTTAATATTTGATTTTGAAAGATTAAGAGATTTTGCAAAATATCAGGTTTTATTCCTTGGGAATTATTGTCAGTAACGTTATGAATTAAAATTGAATATATTAGGCTCCAACATGCAAAATGGATGGTATGGTCCTTTAAAGTTCGGTTTGAAGAACAGCAAAAAAAAAAACAAAAAATAAAAACCCCACAACGTTACCAAAAGCGATAAATTCATCAGGGCTTTCAGATTGTTCATAAATGGGTCAAACTAAGTGGGTGTTGATGAAGCCCATAGTACCCAGTGGAGAGCACTTCCTCTGATCGTCCTTAAACTCTTCTGTGTCGATTCGTCAGCACTGAAATGCTCCTCGCTTTTGTTATGTGTGAAATTTGGCTCAGCTGGGGGTATGCGGGGCTGGAAGCCAAGAAATCTGGGAAGGGAGAGTCTGAGGCCCATATGTGAGCAGAGCTGAAACAGGATCGACTTGACTGTGGATCTCTCGCATTCCATCTGAATACGTCAGCCTGCTGCCTTTCTCTCCTTCCTGCATATCAGCGGCTGCAACAGGAAGCTGTTGCAACAGGAAGCTATGGGCAGAAACAGTAATGGTAATGGATGACCGCTTGCCCTAAAGGATCATACCAGTGATCGTGCATGTTTGAGCCCAATTTATATATAATCTGTAAACGTGCTACGTTACTGACAACTATTTCCCAAACTATGCTACTTTAGGGGTAGATTTCATAATTTTTTTCTACCTTCCAGACTGCCATTGGTTTCAACTCATTGCAGTATACTATAAAAATCAACTTACAGAGATTTGAAACACGCTTGAGATACGTAAATCCATCACAGTGAACAAGACGTCTAGTTGTTTTTTGTTTTGTTTTTTTTACCAAAGTAACTTTATTTAACCAATCCAACATGGAGCTGCAGGAAAGACGGTGTATTTCTCCGCTAGGAAATATAGTCCCAGGAGAAGATGGCTTTTACCAAGAAATTTAAATGACCGTGCCTTCTACAATCNAGGAAATATAGTCCCAGGAGAAGATGGCTTTTACCAAGAAATTTAAATGACCGTGCCTTCTACAATCATGCATAAGTATTAGCAGCAAGACATTAAATTTTAAGGTGTGTGCGTCATCTGAACATTTGATTTTGAAAGATTAGCAGATTTGAAAAAATAACAGGAAAACTTAAATATGGTTTTATATTTTAGTAATTGGTTGCCAGTAATGTAAAACATGTATGCATGTTGTATATATTGGGGTCAAACATGCACGATTGCCTTTAATGTCTTTCTCCTTCTGCTGAACTGATCAGATTTGGGACCTTTTAAAACCCGAAACTGATTTTAATGCTAATTTGAGAAGAAATAATCTGCAACCCAAAGAAAAAAAAAATCAGGTGTGTTTCTGAAATAACAGAGCTATAAATAGACATCATTAAACTAGGCAGTGCTTCTTAATGCAGATAAGCATGTAAAAATGTCTTACAAAGCTTATTGAGCGTGTGCACATGTGGAATTCACAGCTGGTGCTCATACGCAGAGCTCACATTGACTTTCACGGAAAATATAGTGATGCACAAGTAGAATCAAGAGATGACCCAATCCAATTTCTTGCCATTAAATATCTGCCAATACCACAATCTGAGGCAATATTCCTATTTTTTAAGCTAATACAGATGCACAGATCTGTAAAGTAGACCTACGTTAAAATAATCAAAACCAATCCAACGTCAGTGTTTGACTGTTAGCTCTGTGTTTTCTTTAGTATCCTGCAGGGTTTTCAATAATATTCGTGGAGTGAAGAGTGTCTGTCATCTCTTATGGCAGGCAGTGTTTGAGAGGACGTGGATGGCGTCTCTTCACCCCGAGCAGGAACACAAACCTTTTTTAGTTAAAACGCAGTTTACATGCAGTCTTAAAGGAGTGTACCAGTGATTTTTGCATGTTTCAGCCCAATAAATACCCACATACAAGCCAAGTTTCTGCCAATCATTTTCCAAAACGTAAAACCGTATTTTAGTTTTTCCTGTTATTTTGCCAAATCACCTAATTTTTAAAGTCTATTTTTTGGGCGAAGGACCCACCTGAAAATTCAGTGTTTCACCTGCTAAAACTTATGCACGTTTGTTGATGGCATGTTTTCTCTCGGGGATTATATTCCCTGGTGGAGACAAACATTTCCTTCCGTGAAGCTCCGTGTTGCATAGTTAAAGTAAATAATTTTGCACGTTTCAAGTCTCTACAAGTTGATTTTTATAGCGTACTGGAATTAACTGAAATCAATGGTGGTCTGAAGGGTAGGAAAAACAATCTTAATACTTTCCACTCCAGTAGTAGTTTTTGAAAGATGGTTGGCAGTAACGTAATATGTGTGCAGGTTGTATGTATTGGACTCAAATATGCAAAATCACTGGTATTGTCCTTTAACTGAACAGCAGTTCTTTAGAGGTGTGTGGACATTTGAAATGCTGCTGAAAAAGAGTCGTGAACGTTAAAAAAAAAAACAAACCTCCAAGTGGCTCTTTCACTCTGTGTCAATATCATTAATTCAAACTGCTACTCCATCATTCGCTCCCAACTGCATCGTGCACATGTGTGTGTGTGCGTGTGTGTTAAGAATAGCTTCCAATGTTTTAAAAAGAACAGAATGGGCTTTTTTTGTTTTCCTGAGCTCCTCTTGGAGATCAGGATGTTCCTAGTTCAATCTATATCTGTTCATCTGTATTTGCTCGCTCATTACAGGCTGTTTTCAGACTCAGCGTGGTTCAATATGTCAACTCATGCTATAAATTTCTGCTCCTGACACTGCTGCACATGCTGTTTGTGTGTGTTGTGTGCAGCCAAACCAATCACTCCTCTTCCCTCCCTCTGTAAGCCTGTTAGCCATTTGCAACTGAGCTCGTTCATACGGGAACTGACATCCTGCAGCTCACAGAAGCTCAGTTTACAAATCAAATCATCAAAAACACACAAATGTGTCATCGAGCGTCCCACATTTACATAATTTCCCATGGGAAGCTGTGCTAAACCGGCTTTCATGCTCCTTTAACCCTCTGGAGTCAAGGGTTGTGTTGTCTGCTTTGATGCAGATTTAGTTTTGCCTTTGTTTCTGATATAATAAACTTTAATTTTCCTCTTGTGCGCAGCATCGATTTTTCAGCACCACTTCAGCTACAAGTCTCTTGATGATAAAACTTCTTCTGCTTGACCGAGCGACATAAATGAGACCATTATAAAGCTGCAAGACTTAGCAATCGATGCAAGATAAATCGATCATCCTTCCGTGCTACTAGTCAAGTCAAGTTTATTTTTATAGCCCAATATCACACATACAATGGTTCAAAGAGCTTTACAGACCCACATTTTAAAGGACCATACTATCCATTTTGCATGTTTGAGCCTAATAATTTTCATACACGTAAGGTTACTGACAATCTTTTCCCAAAGCATACTACTGGTGAATTAAAAATGTTTTTCCTACCTTCCAGACCGCCATTGGTTTCAGTTCATTCTGGTACGCTATTAAAATCAACTTTTTAATACTTGAAACGTTCTTGGGATAGGTAATCCATCATCACCAACAAGACGTATATTCAGGTTTTTTCAAAGTTCGTAATTTTAGCGTTTAAGTGCAATAAAAAGTGTGAAGTGAATGTATGTCTCCACCAGGGAATATAGTCCCAAAAGAAGACCTTTATGGAAAAATTTAAACAAGTGTGACTTCATAATTTTGAGTAACTATTAGCAGGCATTGCTTTTTAACTATTAGCAGGCATTGCATTAGCAAGCATTGCTTTTTAAAGTGGGTGTATCACTTGAATATTTTATTTTTAAAGATTAAGAGATTTTGCAAAATATGAGGAAAGCTGAAATACGGTTTTATCCTTTGGGAAATGATTGTCAGTAACCTTACATGAATAAAAATTTAATATATTAGACTCAAACATGCAAAATGGGTGGGTTGTAAATATCGAAATACACACATCTATATCTATATATATAAATATACTTGATACACTTTTTTTGATATACTTGATACACTTTTGATATACTTTGATATACACTTTGATAAGTATATTTATCTTTTCAGCTGTGTAAATATAATTTAAATAGATGTGTACAAAGTTGTTTTTACTCATTTTTTATACTTTATACTTATGCACTAAGGGAGAAGCACCTGTAATTTCATTATATGTTACGTATAATGACAATAAAGCTATTCTATTCTATTTTGGTCCTTTAACGGTTCCAGACCCAGCCTAAACTTTGCATGAATTGAAGATGAGGAAAAACTCCCTAAAAAAAATCCTTCAAAATGGAAGAAATCTTAGGAGAGGCGATTCAAAGAGAGATTCCCTCTCCTCCATCTTTGCAGTAGGAGGTGGGAAAGCAGACAAATTACAAAGACATAAAAACAGAGATGCCATAAATAAATAAGTACATCATTTCTCATTGTTGACGCTGATTTCAGCACACGCATGTTTGTCGGTAAGGACGGCGCTGTAGATGCTGTAAAATAAGACCATTGCTGCGCTACACAAACTGGTCTTTAACCCGTCAACGTGTCACAGAAAGCAGCCAAGTGCGATGGATGCCACAGATGCTTCGCTTTCTTCCAACCTGTCCTGATGACCCGTCTACACACAAATATGCAAACACACACACACACACGCTGACATGCGGGCACAGGCAGACGAGCAGGTCTGCGCTCGCACATTTGACACAAAAGCAAACGCGGTTGCTATGGTCACGTCTCGTTTCAACTCACCTACAACCATCAGCGTGAACTCAAAACCCC
Organism: Lucifuga dentata; assembly: GCA_014773175.1. Taxonomy (NCBI): domain Eukaryota; kingdom Metazoa; phylum Chordata; class Actinopteri; order Ophidiiformes; family Bythitidae; genus Lucifuga; species Lucifuga dentata. Next base: position 129,806 of record VXCM01001644.1, read on the forward strand.
TTTTGACCGACTTCCTGTAGACCTGGTTGGGGAGGTTCGCAAAGCCGACGTAGCCCTCCAGATTCCTCTGCTGAGGGGAAAACACACAAAAACACAAACACACATGTTCTGTAAATACAGGCATTAACACTGCTGAAAACATGGTAAACATACACACACATTCCCAGATGTGGATGAAATTTTGTAGCTTTGACAGAATTTATCAACACATATACTGACGCACACACACACACACACACACACACTACAGGACCATACCTTCGATCGTGCATGTTTGAGCCCAATTACATGCGGTATGTTCCTTTAAACTCTTGCTGTGGTATTTTGTCTTGTGGTAAACAAGTAGCAGACACTATTTCCAGCTGTGCATGCACGCACGCACGCACACACACACTATGGATGTAAAAGGTGACAGAAATCTTGTTTTTCTGTGAACCTGCAATTAGCATTTGTGTGTCCTGCAGCAACAGAGCCGCTTTGAAGTGCAGCAGAGATAAATACATGAAAGGAAATGGCTGTTTAAAGGGCTGCTGTAAAGGAGCTGCATATTTCAATCAACATACAGCATGAGGGTCAGTGTGTCAGAAAAATAGCAAAATAACCACCATATTGTTTTGCAAAGCAGATAATTACTTTAATACCAGAGACAAACTGGTATCACCCTCAAACTGATGAGTATTTTGTGTAATTATACTGAGTTTTGTTCCCAGCAGTCAAACAGTTTCGGCCTGCTGAAACTGTGGCTTTTCCCCGAGGAAAATGGAAAGAGGAAGTGAAGCCAACACTGACAACATAGTCTCGCAAACAAGTTAAAGGAGCATACTACTGATTTTGCATGTGTGAGCCCAATATATACAACCTGCACACAGTTACATCATTGAAACCATTTCCTAAGACATACTACAGGAGTTGTAAATGTTGGAATTGTTTTTCCTACCTTCCAGACTGCCACTGGTTTCAGTTCATTCCAGTAGATATAAAAGTCAACTTGTAGAGATTTGAAACATGCTGAACATAAGGAATCCATCATAGTGAATGAGATGCTTATTAAAATTTGTTTTGGCTAATTAACTTTATTATGCTGAAGATGGCTTGAAGCTGAAACACGTCCATATCTGACTGCCCAAGTCTCACAATTAAACGTTTATGAGCTGTAAGCCATTGAGTGCTGGTCTTATTTTCTGTTTTTAAGTAACTTTATTTAACTGGTCAAACATGAAGCTGCACAGAAGAAAATGTATGTCTCCACCGGGAAATACAGTCCCAGGAGAAGATGGCTTTTAGGGAGAAATTAGAAATGACCTTCTACATTCAGACATAAGTGTTACCAGACTAAACATCAGATTTTAAGGTGGGTGTATCACCTGAACATTTTAGTTTTAAAGATTAGGGGTTTTGGCAAAGTAAAAGGAAAAATTTTGGAAGTAGGAACTTTTGGAAAATGGTTGTCAGTAACATCGCATGTACAGTATGTGAGCAGGTTTTATTAGACTTAAACATGAAAAATAAGTGGTATGGTCCTTTAAGCAAAGCAGAGAGCAACCATTGAATAAAGCCAAAGCCATTTCTACAAATGCTGAACTGAAAGACATCCACAGAAAGAGAAGGCAACGCAAAAAAACAAGCAATAACTCACCACGTGTATCGTGCCCATCGTGTCCTCATATGGCGAGGACTTGTATCAGTCAAAGATTTCTGTCCTTTATCTTTCCCACAACATATCTCTTTATCCTTTCCTTCTCATCCCAGTCTCCCTCCCTGAACCAGTCTACCATCAGATAGCTCTCTGCCTGCAGTCGCTGTGCGTTGTCCTGCACGTTATACAAGGCAAACGTGATTGATGGTCAGCCCGCCCGCCTCTGACCAGCCTCTCACGCTCAGTTGCGCACGCCGCTGATGGAAACCTGCGGCGGAGGCCTGCCAACACAGACTTTTATGATCTCGTAAAGCTGCATCCAGCTGAATTTAAAAGCAACTTAAAAGCCAAAATGAAGAAACAAATCCTGCCAAGCGAGCCTGTCCTGACTGAACGCTGCTAATGAAAGCATTAAAGAAGCAATAAAAGACTGCGCTCACATACCACACGTCACTTCTGAAAACGCTGTTTATGCATAAAAGGATTTTACGTCCATATTAGTGTCTGCACATCGTTTTCTAAGCAGTTGGTGGCCGTGCTGAATTGAAAGAAATGGAAAATGCTTTGCTCAATTTAGTTTGAAGAAGCACACTGGTGATTTTGCATGTTTGGGCCCAATATATACAAACCCACATATGTTACAATTGTTTTTCCTACCTTCCACACTGTCATTGGTCACAGTTCATTCCAGTATGCTGTTAAAACCAACTTGTAGAGACTTGAAACGTGCTTGAGATACATAATCCATCACAGCAAACCAAACGTCGGTTTTATCTTTTGTCAAAGTCACTTAATTTCTCTGAGCCGCATGGAAGAAAATGTGTGTCTCCGCCAGGGAATACAGTCCCAGGAGAAGATGGCATTAACTGAGAAATTAACCGTCCCTTCCACATTTGGACATACGTGTTAACAGGCGAAACACTGAATTTTAAGGCGGGTGTATCGCATTAACATTTGATTTTGAAAGATCAGGGGATTTGATAAAATGACACAAAAACTAAAATACAATTTTATGTTTTAAAAAATGGTTGTCAATAATGTTACCTGTATGCGGGTTGTATACATTATGCTCAAACATGCAAAATCACCGGTACGGTCCTTTAATGGCAGCTGGAAAATGTTAAGGGGTGTAGCTGTACTAATCTAATAAAGTACATGGAAGTCTGTCAATATGACACCAGAGAAGTTGTGAATTTGCACAACTACAAAAAAACAGGATTGAAGATAGTTTAATATTTTATGATATCATATTATCTCTTGAATTCTTGGAGCCAAACCAGAATAAATGTAGTTTCCAGTTCAAGAACACTTAGATTGACTCCTCATAAATGCTACTGGAACATCAGCAATCAAACATTTTAGGTTAAACACAGACCATAACAGCATTAAGCGATGAACTCTTCCTTATATAGTCAAAGATGTGAAATCTTAAGAAAAGACTGCGTTATGGGAAAGCAGGAAAGGCTGTTAAAATGGCTTCAACAGCGGGACTCCAGAACGTTTCCAGCCGAGGGCTCGTTTTTAGGAAGCCGGCCTCATCCTGAGACAGCAGACTCATATAAACACACTCTCAGCAGCAGAAACGGGCCAGTGACCCAGTTTCACTTTCAGTCCAAATCCACACGCACACCTTCAGGAAATATCCACTTCAACATGTTGAATCTACCATTCAGACTTAACCCTCTGCACTCTAAACTCACATTTACCATTTTACTTTTCATTACATTTCTTACTTAAAGAAGCATACCAGTGGTTTTGCACTGGAGCCCAATACACAACCTGTACAACCCAATACACATTATATTACTTCCAAACATTTCTACAAAACATGCTACCAGAGTGAAATATTTTAGATATGTTTTTTTTTCCTACCTTCTAGACTGCCACTGGTTTTAGTTCATTCCTCTACACTGTCAAAATCAACTCCTACACTTGAAACATGCTTGAGATATGTATTTTTTATTGAAGTTACTTTATTTAACTGGACCAAAACATAGCCGCACAGAAGAAAATGTACAGTATGTCTCCGCCAGGGAATATAGTCCCAGGAGAAGATGGCTTTTACTGAGAAATTAAAAATGACCANATGTCTCCGCCAGGGAATATAGTCCCAGGAGAAGATGGCTTTTACTGAGAAATTAAAAATGACCATGTCTTCTCCATTCGGATGCCCAAAATGAACGTGGCCCTGTATATTATAACATTAGCTCTGTTAGCGTGACTTTGAGAAAAGCTTCGGGTTCCACACCGACATCATTGGTGGACATTAAAAGACTAGGAAGTGATCTATCTGCCTCATCAATACTTCCTGATTTGTTGGCATGACTATTATGAACACGCCTGAGGCACTTTCCACCACTTCCACGTTTGGTCTGCCCACATACAAGTTTTGTGCACGTGAGAAAACATGTGTGTGTGTTACATAATGTGGCTCCTGTGACACTGTGGCCACCAATGACCTGTGGATTCCCGGTGGGCAGCAAAGGTGATGTAACACACACTGACTCAGTCGTTTTAATTTGGGATTTTGGGAATTTCATTAATAGCTGAGGTGTTTAGCTACAGCTGTATGTGTCAACATACAGATGGATGGAGAGAAAGACGTGCATGTGAATTAAAAGCTGTGTGTGTGTGTGTGTGTGTGTGTGTGTGTGTGTGTGTGCCAGTCAAAAGATGTGTTACATAGCCATATGAGTAAGAGAGTGTGTATGCATGTGTGTGAATGTATCAATATATCCATGTTCTTATACAAATATACAAATGTTAATTCCTTACATATACTGTATATATATATAGATATATATATATACATATCTATATCTATCTATACACACACACACACACACACACGTATAGGGTTGGATATCACTTCGGTTAAATCTGCAAAATTTTATGAGGGTTATGTCTTCTTCTTCTTCTTTTCCTTTCGGCTTTCCCTTCAGGGGTCACCACAGCGAATCATCTGC
>VXCM01001645.1:0-25928 GCA_014773175.1 Lucifuga dentata
TTATGTTACTGATTACATTTTTTAACAGGTAATTAGTACTGGATTACATTTTTAAATTAACTTTCCAAACCCTGGTTACTAGATCCACATGCTGATTGATTTAAAGTAATGCCTGTAACAATATTCCTGTAAATGTTCANAAAAAAAAAAAAAAAAAAAATCTCACTCCAGAGTATTCCAAAAAAGTAAAAAGTTGGCAGCACTGGGAATAGAGGCAGCAAAAATTTAATAAAGATAACCTTACTCTCCAGAATGGTATTGAGTCCATAGAAAAAAATGAATAATGAATATATGTTGATAAATTGTGTAAATTACCATATTCCAAATATATTAGCTGACGGATATGTTTTGACCAATAAGAATTAATACTGGACTTTCAGCAAAATTAAAACGCCATTCTGAGGTTTCCTATTGGTGGGCTGTCAAAAGTGGGCGGGATTAAAGACTCGCCTTACCAAAACAAGCAGCGTGTGTGCGTCTGTACGGGCTAAAGAGGGCAGAGCTCTGCACGGAGAGCGACAAGTCTGACCGGTCAGAAAGTCTGAAGAAGAACCTGAATGGACCGACAAACACAGAATTAAAGTAAAAACAAAAACTAACACGGAGCAGCTGAGGCGTCAGGTAAAGAATGTGTCAAAACTGTCTTATGTTTACCGTAAACTTTGCAAAAGACGACGACAAGTCGTTTGTACGTCAGTCGTTGTTTAGGATTTAGTAGTTTTACAAACAAGCCTCCTTTTAACTCAGTGTCTAAAAGCTTTTACTTCAAGAACTTAGTATTTTGTTTGTTTCTGGCCCTCTCTGAATGACCTTGGAGGGAGGTGGGGGAAAAAAAAACACAGAAAAGGAAAGGAGGAGGTAGTATTAATCAACTTTGAGTCTGACTAATAATTCCTCATAGTTAGCAGTTGAGCCATTTAACAAAAATGCCTGTTTTTAATGTGTAGGGAGAAAAGCTTAAGCGTTATAAACACACAACCATTTGTTAGCCATATACAATAAATCCTAGATACTCAATAGCAAAGGTGCAAGTGACACATTGCTATCACAGGCTGATATTTAAATGTCAGGGCTTTCATTCTGGAGGCTTGTTTGTGTCCTAGATCTACTAACTAATATGCTTTAAATGGTATAACTGTATTAGCCAAACTTTGGAGAGAGAAATCTGTTCTCATCATACGGGATTGTATTCTAAGAATGACAATTGATTTCCATAACCCACAAGGTTTTTCCTGCCTGTTACGATGTGTACTATGAGAAGCCACTGTACAGGATTATTGAATATGTTTATTTTGCAGATTAGATGATAGTTCCTAGTATATTTTTGTGTCATCAAGGGTCTACTGTCACTGGCTGATCATGGACCCCAGCAGTGAGACCAAGATGATGACCTCTAACCTCCCAGATGACAACCCCTCCTCACATGAACCTCTGGGAAATGGATCCCAATCCAGAAGTACAGGTAAAGCCTTCACAAACATGTTTTTGCATATCTTTTAATTTGAATGTTTATTTAGGTGAACATGATTACCTAACTTGGATACAAACTCCTCCCTAAAGTAGACGCTCCTTGTCTTTCCGCAGGTAACCTCCATAATGCCTTAACTCTGCTTAAAGTAAACATTGTTAAAAGCTAACGATGCAATTGCTGGTATCATGAAAACAATGATGGTTAATGAATTTGGCTTTTCACCTGCATCATCTTCACACTGGCTGTTTCTCAAACACTGATTAATGATGAACCCAAGAAGTTCTTTATGACTGTTGTTATGCTTTTGTTCTTGTCACGCTGACCCTAGTGATTTATTACCACATAGCAATCAATTTCCAGGAGAATACAGGCTAATGTGTCACGCGCTGATCTCAAATTAACTGTGTGCAGCTTCAGGAAGTATTTCTGAATACTGATTAATTTACTGGGGCAAAACTTTGCTGGCTCCCTGACTGTGTGTAATTTTTGTGGGACAAAACAAGTTAAAAATATCACAGAATTAATGGATTATTACCAGACCTATTTTTTGTCAGTGTGTCTTTGAAAAATAATTTAAAAGATGTCAGCAAGAAAATATTGTAATTGCTGACAGATACAACAACAATTGAAAAAGCATGTCAGGAGCAGTACAGTTCAACATACAGTATATGTTATATTAAAAAAATATGATATAGTTAGATAATTGCAATTATATAATATTATATAATGTGACTTATGCAAAGGATTGATAGGTGGTCCTGTGCAGCCATTAAAGCAAATAATTTCTTAAAAGTCACCCCATGTAGCCTCAGATTTAGTTTGCAGCTGCTCCTCTGTTTTTCTTGGATGTTATGCAATGCAAATTCAGTCAAAACAAGAGGAAAAAGTCTGGTGTGAGCAATTACATTTAAATGAACAAAGTTTAAGTGGACATGATAGTATAATACTGTCTTACTTGTCTTAAACATATAATAATTTAACTTCTGTCCTTTATTTATGAAATGCAGTTCAAGAAAAGACAAAGTATAGCAGCATAGCAAAATAATTACACTGATGCATTAATAATTGTAAGCATTATGGCCGCCCTTACATCAAGATACCCTGTAGCAGCTTTTAATTAAGAAGTGATATTGATAAAATTCTTGTTAACATGTGAATGCTAGGCTCATCAGTTTTCTATCTGACTCAGTCTCTAAACTTCCTGCTTCTGATGATAGCAAATGTGTATTAGCTCACAATGATTTATGCAAGACAAAGCTAGGCTAAAGTGTACTCACGTAAGTACACACACACAGCCTTACAAAGTCACGGTCTTTTAAATTTTTCGATAAACGCAGGTCTTCTTTTGGGACTAAATTCCCTGGTGGAGACATACATTCACTCTGCACTTTTTGTTGCGCTTAAACACTAAAATTACATAACTTCGAAAAAAAAACCTGAATACACCTCTTGTTTGCGATGATGACCTATCCCAAGAACATTTCAAGTATCAACAAGTTGATTTTAATAGCATACCAGAATGAACTGAAACCAGTGGAGGTCTGAAAGGTAGGAAAAATGTTTTTTTAATTCACCATTCCAGTAGTATGCTTTGAGGAATGATTGTCAGTAACGTTATGTGTATGAAAATTGAATATATTAGGCTCAAACATACAAAATGGCTCGTATGGTCCTTTAAGGTGACTTCACGGTTAGGGGAAAACTACAGGGGCAAAAGCAGCAGTCCAGCCGAAATGTAGAGCACATAGTTGTTTGAAATATGTCATTTTTTAGAGTAAACTGTGAATTTAGTGGACATTTGGATTTCCACAATCTTCCCACAACACCAACTACTTCTTCATTTTATTGGCACTTTCTTTTCTTTGTCCTATTGTGGGATGATCAGTTCTCAGTATGATACAATCCTTGTCACTGCTAACTTAATGCTAATATAAGATAATAACATAATGCTGTGGCTAGTAAGAATGCATCCTCCAACATGCCTGTCAAAGTTCCCTTTTTAATTAATAATTCAATTTTTCTGCATTCTGACAAAGTTTGTGACTTTCTAACTCTGCCTGCACACACACTTCATACAGCGAATGGCCAGGTGTGTTGAGGTGTGAAAGTAGCAAAGGTTATAATTTCTCTCTTAAGCACTTGTTTTTCTTTCAGTCACTGTCCACATTCAGCTGAGACAATTGAACGTGAAACTGTGCTCTGTTACACGCGTGGAGAGCACAAACATACACCAAAGAAACAGAAGTCCTGTTCCATTTATATGATTAGTCACATTGAGATTACAAAAACAAAGATATGTGTACACCCACACCCACACCACCTCCTCCCCTCTCTGACACAGTGGCTCCTCCTAATGAGGTCACTGACCGAGTCAGACGAGATATACTTAAAGATATACTTTATCTAAGTGGATTGCAACCACTGTTGTGCATTTTGCACTTTGTATTACAAAGCCATCAGAACCAATTACACCAAGGCAAATGCTCTGATACAACGTGCCTGGTGGTGATGTGGATCACAGCTGCTTATACATTGGATGTGCAGCAGAACTCATCTGCTGTCGTCTTTGGCGGGATTAAAAACGATTCTTGCAGTCTGCAGCCTTTCCCCAACACTTAAAACACAAACTTCTTAATATATCAATTGGTAAAACATCAACTGGTTTAGCTGAACATTTAAGTATGAAATAAGGACTTGTGGGGGATACATATTGTAGAAATGTGATGGTAACGCTCAATGTAACACCTGGGCTCTCATCTTGGGCAAGTGGCACCTTACACTTTCTCTGTCTCTGCAGACTGCAGCTGGCTGGTGGTATTAGCAGCCACAGTGGCCTCTCTGAGCGGCCTGATGCTGGGCTATGAAATGGGCCTGACCTCTGGCGTCCTGCTGCAGCTGCGCGGCCTCCTCTCGCTCTCCTGCCGGGAACAGGAACTGCTGGTCAGCTCCCACGTGCTTGGCGCTCTCCTCATCTGCCTGGCAGGAGGTCCCTTTCTGGATCGTTATGGCCGCCGTTGTTCTTTGCTCTTGAGCAACATCTTGGTGATCGGAGGGAGTGTTGTGNGTTATGGCCGCCGTTGTTCTTTGCTCTTGAGCAACATCTTGGTGATCGGAGGGAGTGTTGTGCTAATTGCTGTCACCTCACTCATTGTGTTGACAATTGGCCGGGTGATCGTTGGCATGGGAACAGCATTGTCAGGGACAGCGGCTTGCCTGTACATTGCAGAGATCTCACCAAGGAAGAGGAGGGGCCTGCTGGTGACGCTGTACGAGCTGATGTTGGTTGTGGGCGTGCTGCTTGGATTTAGCTGTAGCTATGCCTTTGCTGCCCTGCCGCATGGCTGGACTTATACTTTTGCATTAGTGATCCCCCTGGCGCTGCTGCAGTTCAGCGCACTCCTGCTTCTCCCACGCAGTCCACGCTTCCTTGTTGCCCAGGGTGAAGTGGAGCAGGCGAGAGTGGTGCTAGCCAGACTAAGGGGTGGGATTATGGAGTGTGTAGAGGTGGAACTCAGGGATATCCAAGCAGGACTTAAAGAAGAAGCCCAGCATAGTTTCTGGGAGCTGTTTAGTGCTAAGGCCAACCTGCGTTCACGTTTGCTAACAGGTGTAGCTTTGGTGTTCCTCCAGCAGGTTACTGGTCAGCCCAACATCTTGTCATACGCTTCTGCCCTCCTTCGCAGCGTAGGCTTCAATAGTGATGCCGCTGCAACCTTGGCTTCCACAGGGTTCGGCGTGGTCAAAGTGGCGGGCACTGTCCCTGCTGTGTTGCTGGTCGACCACGTGGGACCCAAGAGCTTTTTGTGTGTGGGTGCTGTTGCTATGGGACTGTCACTAACCACACTTGGGGTGGCAATGCTGCAAAACCACACTCACCTCACCAGCCTGTGTAAAAGTCTAAACCACACACACACAGTGTGGGATTCAAACACAACCTCCACAGAACTGGACAACAGTGACATTTGGTCTACTAGCTTCCCCAGCCAACCGAGCAGCGAGGAGGTACAGAGAACTAACGGAGGGAATGATGGGATTGGGGAATCGGAAGCAGGGAAGACTTATGTAGAGATGGCCTCCTCACTGAAGTGGATGTCACTCGTCAGCTTGCTGGTGTACGTGGCAGCTTTCTCCATTAGCCTCGGGCCCAGTAAGATCATGTTATCGAATCTTTTCATTCACTAACTACACATATACACAGACACCACACAGTTATTAAAACTTTAGTAACTCAGTTAGATGTATCACTAAATAACTCGTACTTTGTACCTAGCATCAAAACAACCTGAGTTAATAATTATCTTAAAAACAACTTTTTAAAAAAATTGCAGCTGAAGACGAAACCAGCTGATTTCTGCTTTATGCAAGCAGCTATGAACCATTTTCACCGACAGGTATATTTGCTTTGGTGCATTAAGTTCTGAAGGCTACAGCTTTCAACATTAAAGGACCAACCACCCATTTTGCATGTTTGAGCCTACTATATTCCATTTTTATACACGCAAGGTTACTGACAATCATTTCCCAAAGCATACTACCAGAACAGTGAATTAAAAAAAATTTCCTAACTTCTAGACTGCCATTGGTTTCAGTTCATTCTGGTACGCTATTAAAATCAACTTGTTGATACTTGAANGACTGCCATTGGTTTCAGTTCATTCTGGTACGCTATTAAAATCAACTTGTTGATACTTGAAATATTGTTGGGTTAGGTAATCCATCATTGTGAACAACAGATATATTCAGGTATTTTTTCAAAGTTTCATAATTTTAGTGTTTAAGCACAATAAAAAGCGCAGAGTGAATGTATGTCTCCGCCGGGGAATATAGTCCCAAAAAAAGACCTGTGTTTTTCGAAAAATTTAAATGACTGTGACTTCATAAGGTTGCGTAACTATTAGCAGGCGAAACATCGATTTTTAAGGTGGGTGTATCACTTGACTATTTGATTTTGAAAGATTAAGAGATTTTTGCAAAATATCAGGAATGGTGGATTATGGTTATATCCTTTGGGAAATGATTGTCAGTAACGTAACGTGTATGAAAATTGAATATATTAGGCTTAAACATGCAAAATGGGTGGCATGGTCCTTTAAGTACAAAGTACAACAGTGGTTATGGTGCGCTAACGTGGCTCAGATAAGTATAGCTTGAAATACTCCACTGCCCCAAATATAAGCATAATCACTCCTGACTTTAAAGCTCTTTAACCATAGAACAAAATCTCTCTTATACTTTATCAACCTAGCCTGTAAATGTGCACATGAAACTGTCCAATGTCAGAATTGCACATGTATTTGTATTTATATAATGTCATCAACCATGAGTTCCTTACTCATCCTTATATATGTGCTTTTTTTGTGTTACTTTCTGCTAGTGGTGTATGTGGTTCTCAGTGAGATCTTTCCTACGGGAGTCAGAGGCAAAGCTGTGTCTGTGGTGTCAGCTGTCAACTGGGCCACTAACTTGCTCATCTCCATGACCTTCCTCAGCATTACAGGTGCATGACTAAGAGTTTTTTTTTTTTTAATTCTATGTTCAAGCCAACTGTAATATACAGCTTATTGTCCTGAAGGCAGCTGACAAATGTAGGAATCATTTTCTCGTGGAGCTCAAAGGGTTTGTTCCAAAGCTACTAATTCTCCTTGGGTGCGTTCCAAAGCTCTTATTCGTTTCCATGTTTCCCTCACTTGCAACGTTCCTTGCGTCTTAGTCCTGCCCACTTAAGACGTGAGGACAGAGGAACTGAGGAACAACGCTTTAAGAGAAATGAAACATCCTCACTCCTGAAGCGTCATCAGAAGCGACGTCACTTGCTGATGATGTCACACAGCTGATCAGTTTGGAGATGCTCTGTTTTAGTTCGTAGGTGATATTATGAAATATTCTCCTATGAATATTACCATAACCTTTAACGTAAACAGTCGGAAAAGCGTCCACAGTCTGACTTTATAATCTACAGATCCCCCAACCATCACTTCATTTCAAAGTTTATTTCACTCTTCAGCGAATTAAAATATAATGTTTATCATCACCAACATCCATTTATTAGTTAAGTTTTCCAAATGGCATGTTCTATTAAGCATTTCAGTGGATTTTGTTGGAACAGATCAATATAGCTGGTTTAGTTGTTTTATGTTTCTTTATCATTCAGACCTGTGCTAAACACACATCCAGTCATTTTAACCACATGAGCGATAAGACAAAACAAATAATCAGCGTAATTTTATGCCTGAGTTGCTGTTATTAGTCTGTTCATGTCTGATGAAATTCCTGATGCAGTGTCATGATGTGGTGTCAGAGTGTCAGATGAGTAGCAGCTCTATAAACCTGTCTAGGCAGAGACATATTTACAGTGAAGGGGCGGGACTATCAGTTAACAGACTTCCAAAGAAGGAACAAAGAATGATGAAATGAGAGCTTTGGAATGTACCCATACATTGTCTGCTCCAAAAGCATTTTATTTAGAAATTAATATGCAGCATTTCACAATGAAGCAAACAAACATGGGTAATTCACCAACAAGCTGATAAGATTTCCTTCTAAACTCTTACTACTTTACTTCCTGACAAATGGAGAAGGTGTGTCTTACCTGCTACTAGTCAGTCAGACTATCCAGCTGATTTATGGCTAAACAAAGTCTAAATTTGGACTCAAAACATTCCAATTGTTACTATTCAAACTTGGCTCATTGGATGTACATAGATGTTTGGGCTTCTTATAACCTTGTTCAAGGGTTTATCAGTACAGATCAAAAACAGAGTTTGCCACTGATTACATTCCTGTCAGTCAAGTAAATTTGCATAGTAACGAAGCTGTTGTGGAGCAACAAGAAGCAAAACACACAAATAAGCTCATAGAAACTCATCGGGAGTGAGGCTGTGTGTCTGAAATTGACGATGTCCATGTTTGCTGCTTTTCTAGAAAAGATTGGCGTCCCTAATGTGATGTTCCTGTACGCTGCCATGAGCTTTGTTCTGCTGGTGTTCGTCATCCTCTGTGTACCGGAGACCAAAGGACGCACGCTGGAGCAGATTTCAAAAGAACTGGCAAAGAAGTGAGTAGCAACTGTATTACATTTAGAGCTTGTTTTTTTTTTTTCCCTTCACTGATGCATGTNAAGTGAGTAGCAACTGTATTACATTTAGAGCTTGTTTTTTTTTTTTCCCTTCACTGATGCATGTGACATAAGATGCCCTTCTCATGTGTTGGCGGGTTGATATTAGGTGACAAGAACAGGTTTGAAACTGGACTAGACTTTACAGTGCATGCCACTGCCTGTACATTAGATCTTGTCATGAACTAACTCAAATTTCAGACAAGAGATTGCACAAGATTCTGAGGCAATCCTGCGGGATTTCCTAAATATTTGCTTTCTTTTAGTCACAGTCATAATGACATCCTCGACCTCTCAGTTTGCTGCTTAAACAGTATAACAGTCATATGCTGTTTTGTTGCATAATCAAACTAGAAAAAAAAAATATACATAATTGTTTCTATACACCGACAAGAGACTGCTGCTTTGCAAGTTAGGGAATTGTCACTGGCATTATGAGTTATATGAGCCAGAAGAAAATCCTTAAAAGTGAAAAATAACACTTAAATGTTAGGACGATCACCCGCATGTCTCTCTACCTTCCACCTCTCATTCTCTGCCTCACCAGAAAGAACTTCCAGGTGAAGTTTGGCAAGCAGGTACAGCCTCAAGGGAGCTTTATCAGCAACTTGTCCTCAGAGATGCCAGAGAAGGTCTGACGCTAGCAGATCCACCGCACACCTCAGCTGAAGGGGGGGGNGGGGGGGGGGGGGGTCCTTCATACCGAGGGGGAGGGTCAGGATGGACACCACAAAAGCACTGTTTAGATAACGGGATGCCACTCATTAACCTCACGCAGACCTCTGCGTGTTGTTCCTACAGCTCCAGCTTGGTGTTAAGGTAATGTCTCCACATTCACTTCCTTCTGGCTACACAAAGGAAAGGAAGAAAATGACAAGGATGGTGGAGATACGAATAGGAAGGAATTAAATAATGGAGACAGCTGAAGTATTTGTGCTCAGATTCACCGCTCAGGGTTAATTTGCTTGTTGAAAAGCAGTAATGAAAGGTAAGGTACATTATCAGCATCAAGTATAAGATTACAGGAGAATATATATTTATTAGATTTAATTCCTTCCTTTCTGGCTTTTGTCACTCTTGCCTAGGTAAGAATACAGCCCTAATGCAGAAAGGGGCAACTTCTCCTTTGCTCCATAATTTAAAATTTGTTACCAAAATAGATGATCTATCTTCCAACGCTCATAACCGAGCTATAGTTTACATTTCGGAGTGCGATGAATGGTAGCACGTATTAGTAAGACTATCATGAGAAAATCAAAATGTACTGGAAAATCAAATATGGGTTGCATTGAATGGCAATACACTTGTAAGCTCTTTGGTGGATGCCAAATTAATTCCTTTTTAAGATGAAGACAATGCTTTTTATGCTGCTCAGTGTTATATGTAATGGCACTCTAACATTACTCAAACCAGTAATGCATTCATCTTCTAGCATTTTTTATTCTAAAAATACATAGGAAGAGCCCAGCTTCAACTCCATCATCTGAGTAACCATGGAAACTAAAGTCATCAGGTTTAATATTAGGTAGCTAATAAAATAAGATGTTAATGTTATTATTACTTGTCTGATGCAAGCATTTGACTCAGTTGATTGTTTTAAACTATGGTTTTATGCAAGAAAAAAAAAATAACATGTTCATAATTAAAATGGGTCATTTTTTTTTTTTTTTAAATTGGTACTTCCTGTCTTTTGTCATGCTATAAAATCAAGTTTCAGTCGGTCACACTAAAGATCTTGGAAAAGCGTTGTCACAGTATTGTCTGGAAGCTGCACTACTCAGTCTGTAATCAAGATTCACAGATACAAAATGAAAAGGGTGTGACAATTAAAAGGTGAAAGAGTAGTCCTGTTTTATCACTGACTTTTATTTTTTATACAAAATACAAAATTATGAACAACACAACAGCGAAAATCCTCAGTTGACACCCTTTTAAAAGTACATCTCCACATATACTTGACAGGACTTCATGTCCTCTCCAGCAGATGCATTTATTATATACATACAAACTTGCTTCTATACACAGGTAAACACAAAACCTCTTTTGTCACATCCTAATCAGTCTTGCGTTTTCTTTCATTCCATTTCGTTTTCCTTTACTTTTTTATTTGTAGAGGGGTTTCTGACACTTGAACAGTAGTGGGTAGGCCTGTTCCACAGCTGTGGCCACATTCTGCACGCTTGGTCCTGACCCATGCAGTGGGGGTGGTAGGGATGGGGTGAGAGAATAAAAAGAATTTTTGAATAGAATAAAAAAAAAGTTTTAAAAAACAATAAAACCACAGAGATCATCCAGCTACACTGAAAGTGATCAAAACATAATTGACACTGCCAGATATCTACAAAATATGCATGCCTTAAAAGAAATAGAAAAATCTTTTATTTGAAATTTCTCAAGGAATTAGGTTATGTACAAAGCTTTTTTTTTTTTTTTTTTTTTGGTTAAAAGGAGTGACTCAATACAATGTCACCTCAATACCTCAAACTGGTGTGCAAATACACTATCACGTACATCTCAGAAAATGTATATATATATGACAGAGAGAGAGAAAAAAAGACTTTAAAGACCATACTGGCCATTTTGCATGTTTGAGCCTAATACATTCAATTTTCATACATGTAACGTTACTGACAATCATTTCCCAAAGCATACTACTGTAACAGAAAATTTTTATTTTTTTTTTTCCCCTACCTTCCAGACCACCATTCATTCTGGTACACTATTAAAATCAACTTGTTGATACTTGAAACATTCTTGGGATAGGTAATCCATCATCGCCAACAAGACATGTATTCAGGTTTTTTTTTTTTTTAAGTTATATAATTTTAGCATTTAAACTCAATAAAAAGTGTGGAGTGAATGTATGCCTCCACTGGGGAATATAGTCCCAAACGAAGACCTGCGTTTGTGGAAAAATTTAAAGGACCATGACTTCATAAGGCTGTGTATCTATTAGCAGGAGAAACATCCATTTTTAAGGTGGGTACATCGCTTGAATATTTGATTTTGAAAGATTAAGAGATTTTGCAAAATATCAGGAAAGCTGAAATACAGTTTTATCCTTTGGGAAATGGTTGTCAGTAACGTAACGTTGGAAAATTGAATATATTAAGCTCAAACATACAAAATGGCCAGTATGGTCCTTTAACAACTGCAGACTGCAGACCTGTGTTTAGATACAGAGAGTGAGTATGGGGTGGGTGTGTGTGTGTGTAAGAAAGAGGTACCTGTAATTGTGATGCTGCCAGTCGAGAACACCTGTAAAGTGGCTTTGAGATTTTTGATCTTGTACGTCACAGCAGGATGGAGCTCTGGTTCATAACTGAAAGACACACATGCACACATTTAACACATCAAAAGGCTTCAGCACATGTATCCACAGAGCAACACACACCACTTCATGGCAGCTTTACATATCACGACATTCAAAAACAAAGGAGTTTTCTGCATATCAGCCTCACCAATTTGCTTTCTCAAGTGGTGACTCGCCACTAGAGAGCATCCTAACCTTGCAAATAAGCAGAGTAAAGGATCGAGCAATATTGACTCCAAATTGCTATATGACAGTGAGAGTACTTTGCGTGTTTTCATATTTTTTTCGCTCAGGAAACATGCGCAAGATTCTATACTTTATAGTATTACAGAAAAACTCTATGTGCAGGTTCTGTAAATGCCAATGGAAATAAAGAATGGAGTGAATAACAAAGAAAAACTACCATGCTTTGCAAAAATAAAACATGGTGACCAATGGTGGGAAAGTGAGAAGACTGCTAATGTGAGCAGTGAATATGCTGCTCTCATCTGTCAACAATCACAAAACCTAACAAAATGTGACATAATGATAATATATTATGTCGTTTCAGAATCTAACAAAATTGGCTCCCAAAAGCACAAATATGACTATAAAATCAGATGACAATGTGAAAATTCCTCTGAAAACAACTCCTTCAATGTTTTTGTTATAGGACCATACTGATGATTTTCGCACATTTGAGTGCAATAAATACAACCAGCAAACCTGCATACACGTTACATTACTGCCAACCATTTTCCAAATCATACTACTGGAGCGGAACATTTTAGATTTGTTTTTCCTACCTTCAAGGCAGCCACTGGTTCCTTCCAGGACACAATTAAAATCAACTTGTAGAGACTTGAAACATGC
Organism: Lucifuga dentata; assembly: GCA_014773175.1. Classification (NCBI taxonomy): domain Eukaryota; kingdom Metazoa; phylum Chordata; class Actinopteri; order Ophidiiformes; family Bythitidae; genus Lucifuga; species Lucifuga dentata. The sequence goes on from VXCM01001645.1 coordinate 12,751, forward strand.
TTGAGATCAGTAACAGCGAACACGACATCTATTAAATTTTTTTTGTTGAAGTTACCCAATTTGACTAGTCCAACAAGGAGCTGCATGGACAAAGGTGCAGACCTCTGCCAAGGAACAGTAATTTCCAGAAAATTAAAACAACCGTGCCTTCACAATCATACATAAGTGTTAGCAGGTGTAAATTAATTTTTAAGGTGGGTGTATCACCTGAATATTTGATTTTGAAAGATTAAAGGATGCGGCAAAATACCACAAAAACTTTGGAAAATGGTCGGCAGTAATATAATGTGCGGATAGCATTTACTGGGCTCAATCGTGCAAAAGCATCAGTAAGGTCCTTTAATGGTAGCTGGCAGTTTTGGAGTTACATCATGCCTCGGTAATGTTTTAGTCAAGTTTCAGTGTAGTGTATATTCAGTATTTTTCCTTATGTAACTGCAATTTTATAACTCAAAACTAATGAATCAAATAAACATGAAGCACAAGGGATTCCGAATGGCATTTATGGGGTTCATTTTGCAAAAGGACGAAGCACAACAAGTGCTGCTGGTGACAATGACGTGGATTAAAGTTCATTTCCATGACTGTCATGGGGGTTGCATGGTTGTGATGATGCAGAATTGAGGATCTTACGCTGCAATGGGCCGGTTGTTTATAGTAAAGTCGGCCAGGTGGATAGCAAAGGGCATCGAGCAGACTGCCAGAACGTTCACCACTCTGAAGGCCGAAAACTTCACCTGCACAGAATATACACACAGAAAGACGTATAAATACATTTAGATTAGCTGAGATCATAATTTTGACCAATATATCAATAAATTAGCATAGTATTGTGCCATTGATTATAGCATTGCATATTTCATGACACAAAGCATATTGATATTGGAAGTAGACTGTTTACCAGTAGTTAGTGATATTTAAAGAACCATACTGTCAATTTTTCATTTTGAGCCTAATACATTCAATTTTCATACACATAACGTTACTGACAATCATTTCCCAAAGCATACTACTGGAACGCTGAATTTAAAAAAATGTTTCCAACCTTCCTACCAGACCGCCACTGGTTTCAGTTCATCCTGGTACGCTATTAAAATCAACTTGTTGTTACATGAAACGTTCTTGGGATAGGTAATCCATCACGAACAAGGACTGTATTCTGTTTTTTTCAAAGTTATGTAATTTTAGCGATTAAGCAAAATAAAAAGTGCGGAGTGATCTGAAAATGCTTCCTAGTGGTGCATTCAAGTGCTGTAGTGAAGAACTGACAACAGGAAGCATTTTCAGATCACTCCATGCTTTTTAATGGGCTTAAACACTATACGTAACTTTGAAAAAAACCTGAACGCACGTCTTGTTCACAATGATGGATTATCTATCTCAAGAACATTTCAAGTATCAACAAGTTGGTTTCAATAGCGTACCAGAATGAACTGAAATCAATGGCAGTCTGGAAGGTAGGAAAAAATTTTTAATTCACCGCTCCAGTAGTATGCTTTGGGAAATGATTGTCCNAGTCTGGAAGGTAGGAAAAAATTTTTAATTCACCGCTCCAGTAGTATGCTTTGGGAAATGATTGTCCGTAATGTTACATGTAGGCTCAAACATGCAAAATGCCAGTATGGTCCTTTAACATTTTTTCCACATTGCTTTGTGTCACACTGTAAACCATCTGCTGTGTGATTATTCTCACCTTAAAGCCGAGTTTCTGGAGGAGACGCGCTAACCTGCGAGCACCCAACTTAGCTTCATCCTCACTAAGTGAGAGAAAGGAAGGCAGAAGTTCACGTCAGCATGACTGTCTTACGGCTGGTCGGCACGCCAATGACAAATAACACACAACAACTAATATGAAAAAAGGAACAAAGAAAATGAAGACCTATTTCAGTCTGGTGGTAAATTTCAGTGGAATGAGATGTGGGTAAAGTTTCAATTTGCCTCGTGTGTGTTAGAGATCGATAGATTTGATAGATAAGTCCACTCAGTTGATCAGTCAGTTTATTTAAATGGTGCATTTTGATCAGATCTCTCACACTTTCTCGTTTCACTGCGCCTCTTCCTCAAGGGCTGTGCGCTATGTCTCTCTCACACACACACAAACACGATTTATCTCTTATCTCAGTATCAATCTCTTAAAATCCAGAGCTCTGAAGTAGAGAATTTAGGTTTTTAGTCAGCTAACGTTGAGGGTAAGAGGATGTGTGTGTTTCATGTGTAATGTGTCTACCTGGTTGCTCCAGTGCAGATGATTTTCCCTGAGGACCAGATTGTGGCTGTTATCTTAGGCTTCCGAAGCTTCATCATAACTTTCTGAACAGAAAGACACAGAGTAAACGAAAATACACACACAGTAAATGCATGGTAAAATCTGAGATCTGTAGTCCATCACAGCTTCCTTACAAGATGAGCATAAACTTTTAACAATGCAGCTGAGCTATCAATATCTAAAATGTTTGTATTTTTCCATTTACAAAAACAAAAGCAGACAGTGATAAACTGTCATTTGACAGAGAAAAACAAAAACAGAGAAAGGGAGAATCTTCATCTCCCTCCTTCACACTTCGGCTTCCTCACCCCCACTTCAGGCTTATAGATGACATTGGTTCCCTCTAGGGCGATGGTGCGCAGGTTAAGGTGGCATCTGGTCCTGAAGGTGGCCACCACATTGGTGACAATAATATCGAGTGCTTCGTCATTGCTGGAATCCATGAGGAAGTGTGTGGTGCAGCAAGGGGGACCACAGGGTCTTTTCTCCTCACACATCCATCATTAATGCCACCATGACTTCAAGGATGGACAGAGACAAGACAGGCTGGAATAAATGTAGAGGTCTGTGCTTGATAATTATTTGTCATCTCGTTATGACAAATTCTTACTTTTGTTAAATGTTTCCTCACACACTAAAACATATATTCCTAGAGCTATGGATGTGTCCAAAATCATTCATGGATCTTATTTTTGTTCTGCCATTTCTAGAAAGGTTTCTATTGTTATACAGTTGCATCTTTGCTTGCTATTGTAATTTTTATTTTTTCCTCAAAGCAAGCAGGTGGTGGTAAATGGAGCCTCTTCAAGTTGGAGACCTGTGACCTCAGGAGTGCCACAGAGATCTGTTTTAGGCCCTGTACTCTTTGTGGTTTATATAAATTATTTGCCAAATTTAATACAGTCTGATGCATATCTTTTTGCAAATGACACAAAAATATTTAGAATTATTACGAAAGACTGATATTATCCACCGTCTCCATAAAATAAGTAACTGATGTGATCAGTGGTTATTAAAATTAAATCCATAAAAATGCAAATATCTGCATGTAGGGAGATCAAATGATAAAACAGTTAAGTATGCAATTGGAAATTTGGAGGTTCAGAAAGTGGAAGAGGAGAAGGATGTGGGTGTAGTCGTTGATAGTACACTTGAATTTCAAATGCACATTATGGAAAAAAATTTAAAAGGCTAATTCCATGTGAGCAATAATTAGAAAAACATTTCAGAATTTAAACAAAATTTCTAACATTATATAAATCTTTGGTGAGGTCCCATCTTGAATTCTCAAGCTCAGTCTGGTGTCCATATAAACTAAAATATATAGAAAACATTGAGAAGGTTCAGAGGAGAGCAACTAAATGGATTCCTGAACATAAAGACCTACCATATGAAGACAGATTAAGAAAACTGCATTTACCAACTTTAGTATGTAGGAGATATGGAAACATGATAGAGGTTTATAAACTAACACATGGGTTGTATGATGTCACTGTTGAGACGATTGTACATTTATGGAGCAGCAGCTACAATTTAAGAGGGAACTCTTTAAAACTATATCATCAAAGGTGTCATTCTGAGAAGAGAAAGAGTTTCTTTACTCTTTGTGTTGTAAAAGCATGGAATGATCTTCCAGATGATGTAGTGCAGGCTTCTACTGTTAATTCATTTAAGAACAGCCTGGATAAATTCTGGTCAACTAAGGACATTTTATACAATTACAAAGTTGAACTGTGAGTATTTATGGATATTGTTTGTTTGACTGATTGACACTGTATGTTATTAATGTCATTTTAATTGTATTTGTTTTGTTGTATATTGTTTTTGTTGTTTGAGTTTTTCAATAAATTTCAATAAATAAAGCAAGGTGTTTAGCAAGTTACTAGTTTACACACACATAAATATAAACAACTACTACATATTCAGTCTTTGAAATCAGTCTTCCTTTGTGAGAGTGTTTTTGTCTTAATTAGTTAAGGGTATAAACTCACAAGCTTCACATATACATTCCTTGCTGTAACTTTAAATATGCATGAAATTTACTGTTAGAAAAAGACAATAAAAATTAAAACAAAGAGAATGATTGCTATTTATGCTATGTTGCTGTTAGCTTAACAACTACTGATGCAGTATTACAGCCGCACCGCTACTGTAAAGAATAAAACATTTTAATGTTAATTGATGCTGCAACCCCAGGCTGGTTGGAATGATGCTAACTAGTCTTTTAAGGTTTATTCGATGCCATACCAGCTGTCAAATATTAAACGCAAGATAATTAAACGTGTCTGCAAAATATGATATAATGATAATCATGTGGCTAAATACGAAAGTTATATTAAAGTCTTAAAAACAGAACAAGGACGAGGCTAACATTGGCTGATGCAGAAAGCTACCAGTTAGCTAACAATAAACAAAGCGTCGGCAGTAATGAATGAAACTTGTTAGCTATAATAGCTAGCAAGCTAGCTACGTGTCATTAGCTAAATTGTAAACTAATTTCACCATTTTATAGGTAGTTTTTAATGCAAAATAGCATATAGGTGCATCTAAAACGCTTACTTTATTTTTTGGTTGATTCCTTTGTGTTTTGGTATTTTTTTCTGGTCAGATCCTTCCTCCGCTGATGAGCAGTTAGCAACACTTTCCAGTGACGCTAATGCTACACACGACAGCACTTCCGGTCAAAATAACAGCGACATCTCTACACACCTAAAATTCCAAATTTGGACAATAAATGTACAAATTTGCAGGTCAAAATATCCATATAAGCATGTAAGTAATCCTCACAGTATCATTTGCTCCATAGTTATTATTAATATTATTATTTTTTTTTATAACTTTTTATCATTTTTACAACATTGGCCTGCAATATAGCCCCATCTTCAACATGTTTTCTTGGTATAGTATACATAATAGCATAATACATAATGTCCGTATTTAAACAGGCAAATCATTATTTACATTCAAACTGTTATATCAAACACAAAGGGGTGTCCACTTTCATATTTTTCCTTTCCATACCATCCAACAGGAGAGACAAAAGAAGAAAGAAAACTGATCAATACATAGACTCAAGAATAAAATGAATGAGTGAGTAGATAGATAGATAGATAGATAGATAGATAGATAGATAGATAGATAGATAGATAGATATTGTCCTCATTCATCATAGTCATTTAAGAAAAACAATTAGGCCCTCAGACACAACCANAAAAAAAAAATGAAAAAAACCCGTGTTGCCACATTTTAGAACACCCCCAAACAAACAAACAAACAAACAAACAAACAAACAAACAAACAAACAAACAAACAAACAGACAAATGAGTAAAGAATGTAATATGCAAATACAATAACAGACAACAAATCCCTAAACTTTTTATTTTTCTACTTACGCCCCTCTTAAGTTTTGTCTGTTATACAGATGTAAACCCTGTGTGGAAAAAAAGAGGAAAAGTTAGTCTTGTATTAAATATGAATAAGAACTATTCAATTATGGAAATAGGAATGAATGAATGCCCATGACCCTTAACAGGACAAACGGGTATAGAAAATGGATGAATGGATGGAATGAATGAGTCAATGCTTATAAATGTTAACTCTCGCCTGAAAATCCCAGGCGAGAGTTAAAATGCTTGTTGACACAAGCCAAATTTTGTGTTCACAATTTTGTCATTGCAATCATCCATGTCTGCCAATACTACACTTAAGAGGCTTATGTTAACACCATTTGAAGACAATAATGTGTAACTTTTTCATTGTTTATGATTTAGTGACATGCAGGCTATGTGGATTAGTATCATCTCCAAGGAAAATGAACACATCTGGTCAGTAAACGCTCCACAGGGAATTCTGGATAGGCTACAAGAAAGGAGAAGGAATAACGTTTGGAGGCAGGGAATGTTTGTGTTATCAATGAGAGAATTCACAGCCGCTCCTGTGGCTCATGAATGAATTTAGTGAATGGGCTCTGATGGACAGAGGTGTCTATGATGTCTCAAGCTGCAATGTTCAGTAATGGAGTCCTTTAGGTAGTTTACAGATAGTGGCAACAACCTTTGAATTGGTCAGATCTCTTTCTACTCTACCTTGTCTAATCTTGCACACCACCACATCTATGTTAAACTGATAAGAATGATGCAGAATATTTATAAGATGAATCATTTTCTTAAACTAAACACAGATACAGTCTGTATCTGTGCAAAAGTCTGCGTATTTGTATGTTTAATGTATATGACTTATTGCTTGGATCATTTGTGCATTGTGCCATAATCCAACTCTTGCGCTCCGACCATTGCACACACTTCTCACACTTGGCCAGCGCCCAAACAAAACAGCAAAATAACTTCTTTATGATTCAGCTCTCTTGTTATTGTTCTTTCTCCCTGGTTACCAAATTGTCCCTCTCATTTAATTCCTCCTGGGTTTCTCTTGGTGAAATATAGCCTTGTAAATCAAATCCATTCTGCGCTGAGAGCCTTGTTCAGATGTCTCAAGATGTTTACTATAAAGGTCTAGATTTAGAGCAGGTTAGGAAAGTCAGGCCGTTAGCAATGCTTTTGTGTGTATTTGTGTGCGTGTGTTGTGATTCGCCTGAAGCAGGGCGCAGGCTCTTAGGAGTATGTTTACAGTTTGTTGGGTTGCACATCAGTGGATCGTCTTTTCCCAGGGGAACAATGCTCTTATTCTCATTAGGTCATAAGATGCAGTGTGTAAACACACAGATGTGAGCACTTAAAGACTAATAGATTCAGATATTTCTGAGAATAAATAGATGGTCACTCACTGTGACCTCTTCAAATGCATGTGAGTCAAGGAGAGAGTGACAGGGAAAGAGAGAGATGCTTTTGGGAATATTGTATGTGTTCACACACGTGTCTGTACTGTATATAATAATATGCATCTGTCTGTCGATAAAGATCTTGATCTGAACTGTGGTTGACTTAATACATATTTACAAAAAAAAAACATCAGAAAGGGAAATAACTTAGAAATTTTACTCTCACCTTTCTACTTACCAAGCACAGAGCATAAAATGATTAATATACTCAAATATTAAATATTTGCTCTTGGGTGGAGCAATAATATCAAACTAAAAGAACAAATGGAGGTCACATATCCATACATTCCCAGACCCCCAGAGGTGTGTTTTCTCCCAAATGTCTGGATGTTGTTGACAGTTGTGGTATTCTTATGACAGAAAGCTGTAAAGGTCGCAGCATTTTCGCTAAAGAGCTCTGGAGAACAAATCTCTACAGAATTTTTACTCAGTCAACAAAAACTTTTCTTTCAAGCTGCCTTTTTTTTTTTTTTTNTTTTTTTTTTTTTTTGCATGTTTTTTTTTTTTAACAACAATGAATGTGGATATGTAATTTCGATTTTAAAAACTTCAACTGTCTGTGTCATGATTGTGGAGATGTGCTGCTCTGCTGACCTCATCACTGCCTGTAAACTAGGTGTGTTTGTCAGGACCCCAGTGTGGTGTTTATATTGGACATCACAGGCCTGTTTCAGGAGGACTTACAGAGTGAGGTTAAAGCTTTGAAAGGCTTTGCGGTGGTGCTGTTAAATTGAGTTCACTACGAGTTTGATGGTTTTAAGTTTTCCTGCAGTGGCTGAAAATGATGAGAAAATTTTTAAAAAAGTCAACAAGGATGTGTCTACAAGTCTGTATAAAAATAAACAAAAAGATTAAAAAATGGGGGGAGGATATAAAACAATGATAAAATACAAGAAGTACGAGACAAACATTTATTAAAGTGCACCCCTGCAGCCTGCGTGCTTGTTGCACCTGGGTTTGCACACATACAGTATCTGCGTCTTTAAGTGCGTGTGCATTATTACGTTGACATTCATATCTTCATACTCGTGTGTGTGTGTATTTATGAGTATCTCTGTATGAGACAGAGATAGATGGTGTGTGAGCTGGCGGTGCGGAAGGAATCCAGCGCTCTGGCAGAGCTGCTCCGGGGTCTCCCAGTATAAACAGAGACGTGGGAACAACCAAGCCTGTTTATATCAGCCCCATTCTTACTGGGACCAGTCAGTCAGACATCAGGGGCACGGCCAATACACCAGCCTCGTGCATATTCATTTGCAATTGGACAAATAAAAACACACTCAGCTATACTGTATGGATACATACAGGCATTGCAACATTCTATAGATGTCGGTGTTGAATGGAGTTCAGCTTGAGAGACAATTTTGCTGGTTCAACAGAAATGGACAATTTCACCAAAATGAGAATGTAATAACTCAAATATGTGAAGTAATAGCCTCAACCTGTTGCATGAAGCTGTTTTTAAGGATGAAAACAGCTACATATCATGATTTAGCTACCGTTTTATTTCTGACTACAGCACTGATTGCAAGCCTATCCTAACACACAAAACATCACAGCGATAACCTCATTTAAACCTCATGTTAACCATCGAGAAAGATTCTTACTGCAGAAGTCACCTATCTGACAGCAGACTCCACCAACAGAAACTATAAAAAGAGTCTGAGATTTGACCAAACAAAACCAAAATTATCCACAACTCTAAGATCTCTGCTGCTCCAGACAGAAACACGCTCATTTCAACACTCGCTTAGCGAGATTTACTGGCCTAACATTAACACACCTGTGCAAATGTTACATGGAGTTCCCCTCTAAGCCATGTTTAGACTAGTTTTGGAAATGATGACACTGCCATGAGCATTATCTAGTGCAGCTCCAATCCTCAGAGATAGCACCTGCTATTTTCAGAATAAGAGAAATGAAATAATTCTGAGGAAACTGGATCAGGATTAAATAGTTTTAAAAAAAATGAAAGAGTAAAAGAAAAGTAAGTTCTCTTCTTCAAGATACAGTAAATGCATTTTTTTATCAATAGAAGGAGGAATGGGGGACTTGTTAGCCTTTTATTAACATCTAACAATTCCTGTTTTGTTAGATTAATTTATTAGATGGAGCCACAATTCAAAGGCTTGTTTTCATAATTCCTGATTAATGAGGAAGATGAGGCTTACTGTCTGACGTTGGTAATCTATCGACTATTTGCCCTGCATTTCAATGCAATTTAAGTGTTTTACACACAAAATCTGCTAAAATAAAGCCTGTTGTGGCCATTTATTGAAAGTCAGGTTAGCTTTACAAGCAGAATTTAGATTAGCTCAACTGTGTAAAGCTAAATCAAAACCAATGCTTTTGAAGTTAAACATATGGTGAGTCCTGGTTGCATTTAAGCCCATTAAAACCTCATTTTGTGCCTCTTTACTAACAGAGATGGCCAGAGGTAGTACATTTCTGCTGGTGTACTGGGGCCCAGTGGCCATTTTGTCAACGCCTCAGACAGAGAGACAGCCAGTGTTTGGATAGAGAAGGAGCTGCTGTAAGCCTTGTGGAGTGGATTCTTCCTCTCTCACAAGAAAACACATCATGCTGAAAACAAACTGCCGTAAGAGCGTGGAGGGGTCTGACTAAACGGCATCCAAACATCGGCGAGGCAGATGGGAGAACGAAAATCACACGTGTGCATGTGGCTCTCCAGTGCAGAACTTGGGGGGTGGGAGGGAGGGNGAGGGAGGGTCATTGGATCTCGCTACACACCAGGTTACTCTTTGATACAGTCTGTGTGTGTGTGTGAATGGAATAAGGAAAACATTGTCAGTGAAGTGTGTAGTATATTGTACATGAGGGTATAATGTAGTATGTGTGTATATTAATGTACTGTGACTTATGTGGGGAAAGGGTCGGCGTATGTGTGTTTGTGTGTGTGTGTGTGTGTGTGTGTGTGTAAGGACTGTCCTAACCTTNGTCGGCGTATGTGTGTTTGTGTGTGTGTGTGTGTGTGTGTGTGTGTAAGGACTGTCCTAACCTTTGTGTTGGTGAAGGTCTAAATTCGGGTGGAATGGGGGTGGGAAGTGTTGACATAGAAGGATGTTTTGGGGTGGCGTTTGGGGAGCGAGTTGGGGTGAAGGTGTAGAATGATGATAGGAAGGCGCTACGTGATAAGGTGTGTAATCTTTTAACAGTGTTTGTTGCATGTTCAGGGACCTACACACACTTCAGAATTGATCTGCTTTTGCACATAATTGTTTTGGTGTGTGATAAAGACAAAGCAACAAAAATCTCCCTCCTGTATATGAGCAACTCACACAAATGCATGCCCACACACACACACACACACACACACACACACACACACACACACACACACACTGATATCTAAATTAATGGTCTCCTTGGGGAGTCATCCAAAGGCCGCAGGCGTTTGGGAGAAAAGATTCTTGGAAAAAGGCTTCATCATCAGAACATTTGCTCATTAGTAACCCCATCTTAACCATTGAGAGAGAGAGAGAGAGAGAGAGAGAGAGAGATGAAAGAATACATTGACAAGGTCATATACTTTTCATGTTAAAGAGACATTTACTTTACAATGGCTCCAAATGGCTTTAAAGTGGTAAACAGAAGTCAATGGTGAATCAGTTGTCTGGTTTAAGGAGCAGAGAGATACAGGTTAAAAAAAAAAAAAAAAAAAAAAANAAAAAAAAAAAAAAAAGAAAAAGAAAAGAAAGAAAGATAATAAAAAGAATAAGAAAGATCTAAATCCTCTGCAAGTTAGACTCCTTGTGTCTCCTTCTGCCTCACTCAGTACAGGAAGTCATTAAAGAGTAAGCCAATAAAGCTTTGTCAGATATATTGTATCTCCGTCCTCTGTAGAGATATAAAATATTGGCCTCCCATTCTCAACAGACATGGGGATCAGCATTTTACTGGCCCACAATATCCTCCTTTGGAGTTCAGAGAGTTTACTGGTTATCAACTGTCTTTTTGTTGGGTTTCAACATAAGTGTTTCCGGTTTTATTGAAAGTGACTCATAAGAAAGGGACACACAAACAAACCCTTTGAATGTGGGGCTTGTTCATTTTATCAAGTTAATCCAGCATTAAATCTTAAATTTGTTTTTGCTTGCTGAAATGCAAATTCATTTGTGGATCTGGAGTTTGTTTTATCTAATCATCACTTTTTTTTTTTTTTTTTTTTTTTTGCCATGAAGTCCTGGAGTTTACAAAATCAAATAAACTTTAAAAATAAAAAAATATCTAATAATAATAATAATAATAATAATAATAATAATAATAATAATAATAAGTTGCACGAATTGATTTTGGACACAAGGGGGCAGAAATTTTCAAAGTTAGATGATGAACAGATAAAATAGTTGCCTGCTTACACATCCTACAGACTCACAGCAACATCAACAGTCAACTGATGTTTTGTTTTTGTCCACAGACACACAAAAGTCCAATATTCACTCTGCTTTTAGTGCTGTTTTGTTTTCCACCAGCTCCTGAAAAAAACATGCAGATCTTTAGCTTGCTAGATGCTTAACTTTCTTCAACGGCCACTCGCTAACTTTTGGCTCATTTTCATTTAGTGCTTGACAGTGTGGGCTTTTCTGAAATTCTTTTCAGGAAATGGCTGCTTGTTATTTTATATCAGGCTTTAGTGAAAACCTTTAAGAAGGTTTGTGTATTTGTACATGTTGTATTTGTGGCCAGGAAGACCAAAATAATGAGCTAAAAATCTCCATGGAGCTGCAGAGTTTGTGGAGAATTCTGTGTGGGTTCATCACTATGAGCAAACATTTCACTTTGCACAGCAATATGAATCAGTGTGAACATCAGCAATGTGGATTAATGCAGGTATAACATTTCACTCATATGAATACTGTCTTCAGAGAAATGTGTAATTATAGCTTTTTGGTCTCTTAAAAGACTCTTAAGACAGTTGTAAGTTTTAAAAAAAATGCTGACAGGTTAAATAATTTAAAGGACCATACCATTCATTTTGCATGTTTGAGTGTAATATATTCAATTTTCATACACGTAACGTTACTGACAATTATTTCCCAAAGCATACTACTGGAACCNTAATATATTCAATTTTCATACACGTAACGTTACTGACAATTATTTCCCAAAGCATACTACTGGAACCGTGAGTTAAAACTTTTTTCCTGCCTTCCAGACCGCCACTGATTTCAGTTCATTCTGGTATGCTATTAAAATCATCTTGTTCTTGGGATAGGTAATCCATCATGGCAAACAACATGTATATTCAGGTTTTTTCGAAGTTTCATAACTTTAGCGTTTAAGCGCAATAAAAAGCATGGAGTGAATGTATGTCTTCACTGGGGAATATAGTCCCAAAAGAAGACCTGCCTTTATTGAAACATTTTAACGACCGTGACTTCGTAATTTTGCATATCTATTAGCAGGCGAAACACTGATTTTTAAGGTGGGTGTATCGCTTGAATATTTGAGTTTGAAAGATTAAAAGATTTTGCAAAATATCAGGGAAGCTGAAATATGGTTTTATCCTTTGGGAAATGATTGTCAGTAACGTAACATATGAAATTTTGAATATATTAGACTCAAACATGCAAAATGACCGGTACAGTCCTTTAACCTTTTCCTATTCACATCATCTTGTCACAAGACTAGTGACAAAAAAAAAAACAAAAAAAAAAAAAACNAAAAAAAAAAAAAACAAGTGTTAGGGAGAAGGGTGGGTAATCACTTGTGGTCACACTTGGTCAGTGTGGCATGTGGGGCCGGTCCTAAGTGGTTGTGTGTGCCGGGGGGTTTTGGGTATAGGCTGGGGTCCCTGTGTCCTGTCTTGCTGTGGCCTCGTGGCCCATCCTTGGTGCCCTTGGGGCGCNTAGGCTGGGGTCCCTGTGTCCTGTCTTGCTGTGGCCTCGTGGCCCATCCTTGGTGCCCTTGGGGCGCCCGGGGCACCATGGACTGGTGTGGTGCTGGGCATCTCTGTGGGGCTCTGGGAATGTCCCTGGGGGGTTCAGCTTGCTGATGGGGATGGGTGTCATGGGTGGTGCTGGGGTGTGCTGTTCCGCTCTCAGTTGCGTGGC
>VXCM01001645.1:27998-57968 GCA_014773175.1 Lucifuga dentata
CCCCACCCCCCTCTCTCTCAGAAGATAACCACAACAGTTTATTCCATTTCATCTGGCCATTTTAGTCGTAATGGACACAAGGCAGAACTTGCCTTTTTATCTTCTTGCTCAATAAAAATCTCAAGGCCAACTTGTACATGAGCATGAGACTGTCTGTCTCTGAGCTAAATAAATATCCGCGCATTGACTGAGCTGGCCAACGGAAAAAAGACACATTTTAGAGGGTTTGTGTGTTTGTGATAAGTGAAGTGGAGGGGGAATTTCTGTGGGAAACAATTGAGAAAAGATGCTGCTTAATTTAAGTATTGCCTGTGGTGTGTGTGCGTGTGTGTGTGAGAGAGAGACAGAGAGAACTTGAACATTGATGATATCATGATATCTGGCATCCGACTCATCTGTAAGCTCTCCAACCACCTGTGTTTAAGGCGTGGAGTGAAGATAAACGAGGGGTTTAAACTTAGACATACAGAGAAATGAATCTGTGTGAGCGTGTGTGTATCCACTAATACACATGTGCATGCCAGCATGTGTTTAAAGGAGCTTGTTTTATGTGTATTTAAAAGCCCAGAATCCATTTTTTACACTCAACACTTGTTTCAATATGCACTTCAGCATTTGAATTCTCTATGCAAGATGATTTCTAACTCAAATTCACACACACCTGCAGCCTCAGGGACAGCCAACGACCATGTGTTCATACGGGTGTGTGTGAGAGCTTTCACCCCAGCTGGCCGTGTGTGTGGGTGCGAGAGGAGCAGAGGTNATACGGGTGTGTGTGAGAGCTTTCACCCCAGCTGGCCGTGTGTGTGGGTGCGAGAGGAGCAGAGGTGACAGTAAGTTTGGAACAGCAGAGAAATGATCTCAAAGGTTTATTATCTTTAATTAACATCCAGAGGGGAATAGATAGATAAGGACCACCATTTAGCTGATGGATCTGTTCTGTTTCCTAAAGTTTGAAGATGTAATGTAGTAAAACGAACAGATCATCAGTCCTGCAAAAACGCTATTCCTCCAGTAATGCCTGTACGTTTAATTTAACATGGCCTGGTAATATTGCCCATATACAGTAAATGAAACGGTTAATTAATTAATTACCTGAACTTCTACAAGCAGCTCATTCATAGATTTTAATTGCTAGAAGTCTTTCTTAATTAAACACTGAATCAGTAGCAAAAAAAGAACTATTTAATGAAGAATCCCAAGGACAGCATGGTGATTACAGTGATGATGATGATGATGACAACAAGTATGTTTAGTTTAATTATTTACACGTATAAAATGGGACTATAAAATAAAAAGTACAAAAAATAGTAATAAGAAGAAAAAATAAAGGAAAAAATAGAAATAATGTTAATGTCACTATAACCTCCAAATTAATGTCTTCCTCTTCAGCTCATCTGTCACTCTCTCATACACAGACACATACATGTACACAAACATAAACACACATACACACACACTGAGATACAAGCTTCTCACCTCTTAAGATGCGGCTTGCTGCTGTCAAATAAATAAGCTGAAAAGTAAATACACATCAAACAGCTGGAAAATAGCTGACACACACCACAGTGACACACTTTTGCATATGTGTGTATGTGTGTGAGTGTGTGTGTGTGTTTGAGACACTCTCAAGAAGGATGCGAATGTTAAACAAAAAGCATTTGCTCTTCTTCTCTGGAAAGTGACCTGTTGCACCATGAAAAATTCAAAGAGCAAGTAGAATGCGAGTGTGTATGAGTCAGTGTGTGAGTGCGAGAGAGAGAATGTAGGAAAGTAGAAAAAAGAAGTCTTCTGCAAACCCATAAATTATAAAAACACAAGCGCGTGCACATACACACACACACACACACACAAATCCTCAACCCTAGTAAATACTGTATGTATGATATGATAGAATTTTCACCATGTCTCACTATGATTTGTGCAGCTAAGGAAGCTTTGAATTGTTTCTGGAATCTTCTCCTTATAACTTAATATTGCTATAATAAAATGTATGACAATCAAACATGAGTAAGAAATTTATTCCTCACAACAATCCAAGAGAACAGGCGTACAGCAGCCATCTTAAGGACCACCAAACAATGGCAGCGTTATTTCCTGAATGGGTGCAGAGCACTTCAGAGCTGAACTTTTCACATGCTGATAGGACTTTGAACATGCCAGTTTGTCTGGCAATGATACAGAAAAGATATTTAATGCTGTGTCTGCTCTACGCCGCTGTCATCAACAAAATATGCGAGTACACGCACGCAGCACTTAAGATAATCCAATAATTAAATGCTACAGTTAGCATTTAGCGAAGAGGTCAGCAGACATCTGTTTCTGATTACATCGTCAGGTAAGGTGTTGTTGTGTCTGTCCTCTGCTACTAAGTGGACCTGTCTGTTAGCTACACTGGAGCTTGGGTCCTACACACACGCACACACACAAGCACATACACACACTAATGATCTAAAGTTATACACACACACTTGTCTGCTTCCTGCCTTGGGACTTTGGGTTCAGAGGATCTTAGGGGTCTCTTCAGATTTGCTATTAGGTGTGTGTGTGTGTCCAGGCATTTTTATCACAAGTCAGATCTTACCTCTAAGTCATCTCCTGTTAGTCTCCGGTAGCATTATGTCTGTGTCTCATGGGAGAGTTGACACGCATACGCATGCACACACACACACACACACCTACACACACAGATTATGGTGGAATACGATGAGAGGCGAGACGGTGCTGCTAAGGTCAACTAATTTAACCCTGCTTCCACACGTACATCCCTTCAGCTGAGTTATATGCCAAACAACTGGATAACTCAAAGTTTTAAACATCCAAAATTATGTCTATTTCTTTGCATAACTTCGCATTTCTTATCTTTATTTTGTCAAAAGTGGCAAGGAGTATTGAGGTATATATTCTATGCCTCTGCCTGCAAGCATGAGTTAGCGGATGAGGGTGTGTGCAAGTGTGTGTGTATGCGTAAGAGATTTCAGACATAAGTCAAATGAGCAATGTTTGTACAAGTTCCCTCCCTGTGCTTCAGACCCATTCCTAGAGGGGGGAGTATCTGCAGAGTAGCCCAGGAGGAGCCTTGATCCTGGGCTTGGTGGGGGCGATGGCTCCCTGTGGGACCTGGAAGGAGACTGGAGGAATAAGGGAGGCAGCCAAGGAGCAGGGATATGCCTCAGAAGGCAGAGGTTTTCCAGCATTTGGACCAGTCAACACGTTGCTAGCTATCAGCAGTTTTGAACGGTTTATCCGGAGATATCAGCAGGTTATGTGGGTGTATCCAACTTGAGCCTGGAGTTTGTTCTTGTGGACAAGAGTGAGCAAATACCCCTCCACACACACATGCAGAGAAATACATAAATGCAAATGCACGCGCACACACACAAGAGGTAGAGTGTGATCTATTCAGTCTGATAGTGTGGAACATGGCGTCTTTAGGGACTGTTCCTATCACTCCTTCCCTTCCTGGGCTCTGATAGCTCTCTATCTGTCCCCCTCTGCGCCATGAGCTACAGTAATTACCATTGAATGCCATGGACAGATACACATAATCAGTGTGTGTGTGTGTGTGTGTGTGTGTGTGTGTATCAGTAGTCTCTTTGTGCATGTTCACCATGAGCTAATTGACCCGCAGAGACAGACAAGATATGATGAAGTGAGATCATTACATCTGCAGGGAGATGTGAAAAAAAAAGAACAAAAAAATTCATGAGCTTGTATTAATCTGCTCGAGAATAAGTGAATGGGAGAAGAAGCATAGACACACACACACATACACACACACACACACACACACACACACAAACATACACACACAACCACACACACCTGCTGGTTCATCTGAGTAATGAGGAGGAAGAAGATCAAAGCACAAAACTTGATCCAGCCAATAGGAGTGCAGCACTGTTTATCATCGCTCTCCATCATCACCCTCCATGTTAACAACAGTCTGATGAATCAGGTGTGAAAAATGTCAATGACGGTCTGGCTTTACACCACTAATTAGGTGTGTGTAATGATAATCCTTGCATTATATCTTCTTTCATTTACAGAGATCACTTACAGATAGCAGGTAGATTAATAAAAATGACTTTGTCTTGGATAAATTATATCTGATATAATAGGTTCAAAGTGTTTTTCCTATGATCTGCAAGAACATTGCATATTTACTTTTTATCTGTTTGTTTCATTGGTGTTATCTCACATTTTTGTCTGGCTGAAATATCTGTTTTTAAAGGATCATACCACCCATTTTGCACATTTCAGCCTAATATATTCAATTTTCATACGTGTAACGTTACTGACAATCATTTTCCAAAACATATTACTGGAAAGGTGAGTTATTTATTTATTTATTTTTCTACCTTCCAGACCGCCACTGGTTTCAGTTCATTCTGGTACGCTATTAAAATCAACTTGTTGATACTTGAAATGTTCTTAGGATAGGTAATCCATCATCGGGAACAAGACATGTATTCAGGTTTTTTTTCGAAGTTTCGTAATTTTAGCGTTTAAGCGCAATAAAAAGCGTGGAATGAATGTATGTCTCCACCAGGGAATATAGTCCAAATGGAAAAATTTAAGTGACCGTGACTTCATAAGGCTGACTATTAGCAGGCAAAACATCGATTTTTAAGGTGGGTGTATCACTTGAATATTTGATTTTGAAAGATTAAGAGGTTTTGCAAAATATCAGGAAAGCTGAAATACATAATAATAATAAATAAGCGATGATAAACAGTGCTGCACTCCTATTGGCTGGATCATAATATAAAATAATATCCTTTGGGAAATGGTTGTCAGTAACCTTACGTGTATGAAAACTGAATATATTAGGCTCAAACATGGAAAAAGGGGTGGTATGGTCCTTTAAGACTTAAGCATTACATCAGATGAAAAATTCTGGACATCTTGTGCATCTTATTATAATAATTTTCCAGCATATAACTTGAAGTATTTGATATTTTTGGAAACCAAGATGAATGTCTTTGGTTTTGAATAGTACTTATCCTCACAACATGAGCTTCTAAAATGGGCATGTCGAGGAGATTGTGGGATGGAAGAGATTAAGCAATGTCTTACCTAGTAAACTGTTGTTTTCAGTTTATACATAAAATCTGATATCAGTACAGTTTGCAACATAACAGTATTGCACTTAAGCTTTTTCTCATTATTCATAGTAAATTTTCAAAGTGAGTTCATGTTTATTCCAAGTTTTTGGCCATTTGTCTTAAAGAATATGTTCCACTCCTTTCTTGGAACAGTTTTATGATTATTAATTAAAGATGTCCTATTGTTCAATGAGGCTTCCATGATTGGATCTGTGGTAAACTTCAAAGCCTTTAAATGAGTCAAATTCACTGGGGCAAACTTTTATTTATGCAGTTATGCATTAACCACACAGAACAATCTCTGGTTCTAGAGCGATCAATACATCAATAGGCCAATAGACTGCCAGTTTAGGACAAGGGTACTGAAATACAAACTCAAACTAATTAAAATATAAGTCTTAAAGGTCCACAAAAGAAAATTTTCAATAAGACAAAGGTCTGTTTATTAAGGTCAATTAAGCCAGGGTCGGACTTGGACCCTAATTTTCTGAATTTAAGGTATTGAATTGGTGGTGGTNGGGCTGACAAAACTAGCTGCACTGTCAACTCTCAATGAGCCCAATTCCATGTCAACCCATCGTTGTCATGGAGATGACGGGATACTGAATGTGATTGGACCAAACCAAAGCAGAATAGACATTCTCACACAGATAGTGGAGCAGTCGGACATTCTTTTTTTTTTTTTTTTTTTTTGTTTGTTTGTTTCTTTGTTTTTTTGACTTGTGGTGCAGTGATGTCTCACAGATAATAGAAATCATACATGAAAAGTATAATTTGCTCAGAGTCCAAAGACAGTTGTGGTTCGGTCAGATCTGGATCAGAGCCCGGACTTTGAGGATGACTGGTTTAGGATAAGAGTGGTGGTGGTGGTGGTGGTGGGGGATGGGGATGGGGGATTAAAGAGTAGTAGATGGAGGGAGATCAAACTTCTGTTTTGAAGAATTTAGAAGGTTTTTGTAACTTTGAAGATCATAAAATGCACGCACACACACACACACACACACACACACACACACACACACACACACACACACACACACACNCACACACACACTCACACAACCACTGTGAGACAGAAAACTGAGCAGCATCCCCTCTCTCTGTTTATAAACTGTAGCCTCATTTACAGTGACGGAGACCAGACCTCTGACTCTGAGACCCAGTTAGAGCATTGTCCTGTGCTACCCTGCTGCCCACTGCTGCAGAGTGAAACCACATACACATGCACACACATACACACACACGCACACATGCATGCACGTACACACACACGCACACACAAACACACACACACACACACACACACACACACACACACACGAGTTGCAGTTCATGAGTCAGATCACCAGACCACAAGTTAGACCAGAGGTTTCAGCAGAGGTAAAAGTGCCACTTACACACACACACACACACACACACACACACACACACACTCACACTCACACTCACACTCACTCTCTCTCTCTCTCCGACTGCAGCTGCATCACATCTCTCTTACTTCCGACAAGCCATTTTGGGCACTCAGCCAATTCAACTTCAATCCCATACAACGTAAGTAACAGTGTGTGTGTGTGTGTGTGTGTGTGTGTGGAGGTGGTGATAGTGGGTTTTTTGCATTTCTAGGCAGAGCCTTCTATACAATATTCCCTGTTGAATTTGGAAATGCTGACCAACAGATTCCAGAGTCCAACATGCTACGATTCTCTATTTGCAGATTTGCTTTTTCTGTGTTTTACATGTGATCTGTACTTTACTTTACTGGCAGCAAACACAACATCTATTACATTTTTTCTGTTGTAGTTACTTAATTTAACTGATTCAACACAGAGCGACATGGAAGAAAATGTATGTCTCCACCAGGGAATATAGTCCCAGGAGAAGATGGCTTTTACCAAGAAATTAAAATAACTGAGCTTTCTACAATGGTGCATAGCAGGTGTTAGCAGATGAAACTTTGAACTTTAAGGGTGTATCATCTAAACATTTGATTTTGGGGGATTTGGGAAATTGACATGAAAACTAAAATGCAGTTTTATGTTTTGGAAAATGTTTGGCAGTAACATAACGTATGCGGGAAGTATTTATTGGGCTGAAACATGCAAAATCAGCAGTATGGTCCTTTAACTGCTCTACATGAATACTTATTTCTCACCTCTTGTTCAATAAAAGAACACTGTTATAAGTGTGAGAACAGCTACAATCTAATCTTCATCTATTCAGTACAATGCCTCATCTTCAATCCCTGATGCTACTCTTCCCAGTTTCATTCTGTTCTCTGACTGGTTGCTGAGGTGGTGATGAAAAGAATGTCGAGTGAATCTTGCAGATGCTTTTACAGAGATTCTACAAAAAAATGTGTAAATGTGCACACATGGAAGAATATCTACACTCTACAGGATATCGCACGATTTCGTCACATACTGTACATTCCGAAACATCCATATCCACCCTTCACACATTGTGAAACCCAGAACATTTACCACAGACACACACACATGCACTTATACCGATAAGTGCATGCATGCACGCATTCCAGAGCCTGACACACACGCCAACTCCCTCACACTGTAAGGACAAGACTTCCAGGTCATTAACCTACACTATGACACAAAATCAGTCTTACTCTTGAAAATCACTGTTTGCCTCCCTCCCGGATGTTCCTGTCACCAAATATCAAAGGACTGTTGTCTTTTTGAAATATAATATGATATTTCCACTCCCATAAACACG
The DNA here is from genome assembly GCA_014773175.1 of Lucifuga dentata. Lineage (NCBI taxonomy): Eukaryota > Metazoa > Chordata > Actinopteri > Ophidiiformes > Bythitidae > Lucifuga > Lucifuga dentata. The sequence goes on from VXCM01001645.1 coordinate 35,837, forward strand.
TTCATAATTCTCTCTTATTGCCCAGTGTGTCTTCCTCGTCCTTTTGCCCCATCTCTCTCTCTCTCTCACTCCCTGCTGTCGCTTTGCACTTTCTGCACTCTTTTAGTTATTTTGCTTTGATTTTTTTTTCTTCTTCTTTTTGAAAGCTACTTGAACTGAGACAAAAAGCATTGTGCGTATATGTGTGAGGATATGTGTGTGTGTGTGTGTGTGTGTGTACTGGGGGGAGTGTAGCTGTGATAAGGGACAGGGGACTGGAGTGCTTGGACATAGATGGATGATGTTTTTCTCACCCTAAGCCTCACTTCTAGATTACAGTTTCTCATTCTCGCCTCCAAAATAACCAAAGTAGTTCCTTTCTTTAGCGAGGTTGATTTCTAATTCAGTGATGTCACAAATATATCTGAGTTGCAAAGTGTTGTCCCCAAGTATGTGTATATGTCTTCATAAACACAAAAGTGGGAATGAGGAGCTTTGGGAATGATGGGTGAAGCAACGCTCCCTTAAAGAATATCTTTGAGCATACTGTATGTGCTCAGCCATTTCTTCTTAATCTTAATCACTTCAAACAAGTGAAATAGTGGGTCTTAGGCCGGGTTTATACTTGATTTAAACTCCACATATCTGTTTGCCCCCATTTTCTATGCAGGTGGTATTTCTAACATACTCACTATAGTTTCAGCAATTGAGAATCGAAACGTAAACCATCCTGATTCTGCACCGAAACACCTTAAAACCTACTTCCAACAAAGATGGTGAAGATTAACTGTTCGTATTTTATTTATGTTAGCTGAAAGAAGCAGCGGCAGCGGCAACAATAAAGATGGTATTTGAAGGCATTAAATGAATCTTGCCGTACTGGATCAACATTTTGCTGGTTGTTTCTGTGGCTGCTGTGCTGATGTAACAAAAGTTGACATTACTGCGCCCACGATTTTTGTAGGTATAGCATCCTTTGAATGCATAGCATAAATGCTAAAGAATGTAGACAACTGGTGCTTCAAATGAATGCAGGATACATGTGGCAGCCATGTTGGAATAATGGTACTAAGCATAAACCTTCATCATAAACAGCACCATTGATAGCCTGATGTCTCTGAAGATACAATAGCTCTAAGCACGCGTGGTTCTCAATTTGTGTGAGCCACTGGTGGTACGTCAGATGACTGTGTTCTGCAGAGAATCAAAACAAATGAAATCTATGGTAATTCTCTGATTGTGGCAAATTATTCATAAATAAAATGGGTTTCATAAACAATGGTGTAAAAAGGCATCAATTTATTACCCCACAAATCAGACCCGCTGCAGCTTTCTTCACTATTTCCCTACACACACAGTTGCTTTACACATTTATCAAACGTGTGTGTATGTGTGTGTGTGTGCGCGTGGGAGAGAAATGATAATGACGCTAGGCATCAGGTGTCCCCCTCGGTGGCCCTCTGAGCAACATCTGGAACCCTTCCCTTCATGGTGACATCACACAACCAGTATAACCTTTGACCCCAAACCGGCTAATTAGCCGAATGTCCCTCCATAACCACCACAGTCTCCTCTTTTTTCTCAGTCTTTCTCATTCCCTCTCTCCACCTGTTGCCTTATGTCACAAAGGATGTGACCGCCGCTCCAGAGAAAAAATGGCCATTGAGAAGTTTTCCTGAACACTCATAGTACACAGTGTGTGAAGGGCCATTACAGTTTTTCTGATGGCTAATCCATTTTGTTGCAGCTAGAAACAGTCAAATTGCATTGTTTGCAATAATATCTAACTACTTATTTTAACCAAACTCACGGGTATTAGCTTTTTTTGTGGCACAGAGGCAGAACTGACCACAGGAGAATTGAATTTCCTCACAAATAAATAAGATAGTTAAAATTCTAACCTCAGGGTCTGTTTTATTGACACAAAGGGAGAGCAAAAGAGTACCGTGAGCCTGAGACTCGCCAGAAAACTTTTTCATGAGCTATTTTAGTTCCTGTCCCTCTCCCTCACTCTCTGTTTCTCTCTGGTGGATCCATGTATCTCAGAAGTGATCATCAATCTAGCAGACTCTATTATTACTTTTCCACTAAGTGCTTTGATTTCCAGCCCACCCAGAAGATTAAGCCTTAAACTCCCTCCTTCCGCTCTGCTCTGTCCTTCTATCCCCTCACCTATCTATTCTTTCTTTTTCTCTGCACCCTTTCAGCCTCAATCCTATGAACTTTCTTGTAAAAAACTATCCTTCTCCTTCATATTTGTAATATCTGTTCGTACATTATTCTCCAATTCAAACTTATTTGCAAGTTGATCCATAAATGCAGCTCCACAACAATTGCTCAGCATTTTATTGTTCATGCTAGTCGACAAAACATAGAGGTGGTGCTTGTTTAGATGCACTATGACACCGGAAGCAAAGGGGTTAAAGGTCACTTCTCAAGAGACACACCTCTTATCCTTGCACACGCTTCAGCTGTGCACATGGAGACACACACACACACACACACACACACACACACACACACATAAAGCCATAAATCCCAGCAAGAAAAATCCAAACAAAATTCAGTTTCTAAAGTGCTGATTCACACACGTACACACAAAAAAACTGATTAAGGTTTTAAATCCACGCCCCATCTTGCATGACAACGATCTCTTGGTGCGCCCCAGCCTTTTCTACTTTTGGGTGCTTGCTGTTTGGATCTGGCACTGCGTGGACCTGTGCATGGAGCATCAGTGTGGAATGATGTGGAAGGCCAAACAAGGGATCAGAGGTGGCTGGTATCCGTTACATCAGAAGGGACCGAGGCGCCAGTTTGCCATTTGAGACATGACACACATGTCCTTGCACTTTAACTGGTGAGAAAAGCTGAAAATTTCATGGGCTCTGAGTGGAAAAGGCTAAATGCTGTGATGATGAGGGGATGGCTACAACATTACACCCAACCACCAAAACCATCTACTCATATCCTGTAAAAGTCTGTATTTTTGTATAAAATAATTTGTTAATAATAGTTTTAACTGAATAATGATGATGACAATGAATAAACATTTAATATTTTCTTAATGTCTTTACAACTTTGAGTTGAACAAATAACACAATATGCCATTGTAGACAATAACATCAGTGCAAATCTAAAAAATCTTGAACCTAATTTGTGAGATATAAACACCTTTACATCAATTAATCCTATAATTGATGTAAATCAATCAAGGATTTTTAGCTTGGTTTGGCTTTCAATTCTGGCATTTTACTGAAAATTAACCTGCAGTTTAAGAAAAAAAAATACTGTCACATTTATGTGTGTAAATTAGACATAATTTGCAATAGTTTCAAACATACAGATTCAAACTCCTTTATCGAGTGGTATTCACATCCCATGTAGTTCTTAAAGTGAGGAGTCAGGACTCCTTGCTCTTGAAAGAGCTTAAGGAGGTCCTTTTTGGTCAGGTTACTTTAGTAAATGGTGAAAGTAAAATAAAAAATTATATATTTTACTGGGACCCACTTAGGGGCCCTTGTATCCTGGATCCCACTTGTGGATCAAGCAAATTAGATCAGCAGCATGGTCTCCTCCCAGCATGAGGCAACGCCCTCTGTTCATAGAGATAAAAACTCTCTTCTTGTCTGGTCTGTTCACAGACAGTCGTTCATGAACGCATCACCAAATCGTGTTGGTCCACCCCATCCATTCCTGTCCACCCTACACGCCCTGCGCCCATGTTTTGAACCCGCTCCGGTCGGAGAGAGTCCACCATGTCCACCGGGTCTCTCAGCGATGTCGACGACGAGCTCCTGGACGGCATCCTGAAGTTTGGCTCCGCCGGGAAAGACTCCAACGAGAGCACGGAGGAGAGCTCCAACTGCGAGGGCGCCTCCGCTAACGACGAGCCTAGAGACGCACCGGGCAAGAAAAGGAAGAGCACGTCCCGGAAAACGGTGCCCAAGGGCGTGGCACAGCAGGAGGGCAAGCAGGTGCAGAGGAACGCGGCCAACGCCCGGGAGAGAGCCAGGATGCGCGTCCTGTCTAAGGCTTTCTCACGGCTGAAGACCTCCTTACCGTGGGTGCCTCCGGACACCAAGCTCTCCAAACTGGACACGCTGCGCCTGGCGTCCAGCTACATAGCGCATCTCCGCCAGATACTGGCCAACGACAAATACGAAAACGGATATATTCACCCAGTTAACCTGGTAAGACCGAGGAAAACCCCAATAAAGATGCTATATTACATGACTGAAGCAAATGTGTGGTAGTCTATTTTACTGTTATTAAGAATGAATTAAAACGCACATTTTATACTTTGACAATATAGCCTAATTTTAATATCTCAGGCAGCTTTTTCTACGCTGTACCTATATGACTGACTTATTTTTATTTTGGTATGAATGAATTTTAACCCGGGTGCAAACAGGTGCATGACAAGGAATAAAAGCAACAATTCCTATTTAAACTGCCTGTTTTAATGCAAAAATGTTCAGTCTCAAATTGTTAATGCACAGTAGAGGAAAAATAACTTTTAAACAATGCAGCCGCTACGATTAAAAAAAAAAAAAAAAAAAAAAAAAATTATAACTACATGATTTTATGATAGATTACTGCAAAACTAGAGTTGCAAATTATAAATATCTCTTGGAGTATTCCTTAATGGGGGAGACAAAATAGCACCAATAATTATTCAGTAAAGCAGTTACAACTAATTTTTGTGCCGATCAGACACATTTTAAATCATTTGAATAGTTTGGGATTATTATAAGGATTTTGCGCTAGAGATAATGATCCTATTGCTTTTTTTTTTTAACTGCATTAGATCTACTGCTTGTTCTCATTAAAAAAAGTTCTCATTCAAGAACGTAATTTTGGAAGACAAAATTATATTTTTGTTAGAATTCGGGTTATTTTATGTTTTATCAGCTAATGACTGCATTTCCTCCACAGACGTGGCCTTTCATGGTTGCTGGTAAACCGGAGAACGATTTGAAAGAGATGCTGAACACAACACGGTTATGTGGAACAACTGCGTCTTGATGCAGCCAAATGGACAATTTTTATTTTTTTTTATTTTTTTTTTTTTTATAATAAGAGCGATTATTTTTCAAGAAAAAAGGTTGTGGTTGTTTTTATAGGGACAGATATGCATGTCTCATCTCCGCAGACTTTGAGTGGGAATAACCGAGGGAGGGTGTCTGTCCTCTCTCCTCAGTTCCTGTAAAGACAAGTTGAATTTTATTTAAATGCATTCCGTCACTTACTGTCTTTGCTGGTTCAAAGATAAGCTGCCTGCTTTAAATTGCGTTTTTATACTCTACAGATACATTTTCACTCTTATAGGCCTGTTTTGGGGGCTATACAATGGAAGTGCACATGGAAGTTAAAGTCTCTGCTGTTTCAAATGGCTGTGCAGATTATGTGTATATAAAATATATTTGTATTAACACTTTGTGGACTGAATGTATTTTTTTTTCCCCGCTCGTGATTTATTCTTTACCTTCAGTGTGTGGGCCAACACTTTGACCTCTGTAACCTCTCTTATCACAGCACTCCTTCAAAATAGCAAAACCTGAGCAGCAACAAAGAGTCAGAGCACAGATAAGCCTCTCTCTGTTGTCTCTAAAAGATAACTGTGGACGTGGTTGTCATTACATAAACAAACTGCTGCCTTCAAAGATGATTTGGGACATTTAAGAAGTCTGTTGGTTTTTTTGTTGATCTGTTGCAAATAAGTTCAGTTAAAGTTATCTCTTGGTAATTTTGTAGATTAGTGTGTCCTGGCTCAAAGGTTTTAAATCTAAAATTTACAAGATTCAGGCCACAAATTCTGTAAAGCATTGTCTTTATAGAGTTTAAGGTTAGTAATAATACAGTTTAATAATAATAATAATAATAACGATAATAATAATAATAATAATAATAATAATAATAAAAACAGCAGATTTTTGGTTGGTCGTAGGTGTGTGTTGATTGGTCATAGGTGTGTGTTAATTGGGTAGACCATTAAAGATTTGGCCTATCAGAAGTGAGGAATAGTATGTATGTTATTGGAGGCCATTTTGAAAGTTGTAAATGAGCACATGGAGCTTTTTAATCCCGCCCCAGGCGAGCTGTTTTATTTTGCTGAGGTTATGACCGCTGTGTTTACATCATGCTGACAGTTATTTATGCAGTCTGACACACCGACTCTCTCTCTCTCTCTCTCTCTCTCTCTCTCAGTTATCTGTCTTACTATGAGANTCTGACACACCGACTCTCTCTCTCTCTCTCTCTCTCTCTCTCAGTTATCTGTCTTACTATGAGATGGTCCTGTTTCAGGGCTGGATTTAGTGGCTTGGGGGCCCAAAGCAGACAACATTGTGGCCTTTTCCTAACTCCAAATATTGTATGCGCTAAATGTGAACAGAAGCCTCCCCACCACTACAAAAATGAATACAATTAAATAAAATAAAATACTATTACCATGTGAGTACTATTACCATGTGAGTACATTTTTAAATGCATGTCCTTGTGTACAAGAACTAGATGCTAAGATATTTCAACAGAGGCAGATATTCCAGTGTTAGTTCTTATATATTTGTTATGTTTCATTTTAAATTTCTCTGTTCTTGGAGTTTTGCTCTTTGACTTCACATTGTTCAGGCTATACAAATACAACAATGCAAAGGATCCACAAAACTAAGATTGAGTGCTGAAGTAATAAAAGAGTCCCACCGACATCTCCTTAAGGACCCTCACCCAATACATCAGCCGCGGTGTAGCAGAGGCCTCGCCGTCACCCTGAAGGGACCACCGGGGAGAAAATAAACTTGGCTGCCTCTTTCCAGGGGCCAGCTGCAAAGGGGGGGGGGGGNAGGGGGGGGGGGGCGGTGAGGGTATGAGAACAGGACAGGGATTCCCATACTTTCTAATTGTTTTGTTGGATGGCTGCCCAAGCTGTGATACAAAAAAAGTTCTTTCCTATTTGCTCAGCACTCAAATCACTTAAATTTTAGACTGGCATGAGTGCTTGTCAGATGCAATATTGCCAATGCAATGGTTGTGCATAGAATAGATGATCAAATCTAACATCTGCTTATTCATCTGTCCCTGTCTCTCTGTTACGCCGCTCATAAATATTCAATAGACATGTTAAGCTAGGGAGAAAATAGAAAACTTTTTTGTTATTTATTACAAATGTCATTAACTGTTGCAGTGTCAGTGTTGATCAAGAAGATGGCACATGGTATATTCATGTAACATTATTTAGACAAGTCATCCTGGATGACTGAGATCAACATCCATAGACAGTTGGACAGAAGTTTTATTTGGGCTGTTGTTCAGTTCAATTTTTTCTGATGTATGTGTGAATGCAGATATTGTACTATAAATATTTATTTCAATACTGATATATAGTATATATTTTGTTAGATTTAACACACAAAAACTACCATGGGTGTTCATTGCCCTCTTGTGGTCACAGTCTGTAATTACAACTCCAATGTTTCCAGAGGTAGTAACACTTCTTAGTGTCAACATTGGTTTTTACCCACCTTCATTTACAAATAACTATAGTGTAATGAAATTACATATAACATCACCACAAACTATAGCATCAAAAATGAATTTTTATTTTTTAAATCATGGATACTTTAAGTAAAATCGCACTGGAAGTATTACCATGCACTGGAACATGAGATTTAAAAAAGCAAAAAGCATATTTTCTTTTTCATTTCAGTTCTGTGACTCTAGAATATGATATAATGTTCCTTCCCTAAGCTTCAGTTGAAAATATAAACACATTAGCCCAGATTTTGGTTATTTTGAAAGTTTTCACCTGCGTATGGTATAGTCTGCTTTATGATTACTGCTCTCTAGTGGTCTTTGTCAGGAACTACAGCTGCCACAAATCAGAAGCATATTTTGACAATATACAGCAAAGTCCCCACTTTGAACATGTCTATCCATCCTCATTATAAGACTGCTATCTCTTGGAAAAAATAAAAATCACTCTTTCCCTCTACAATAACACAACAAAAGAGAAATTTAGTCACTGAAAATATTGAATACATTTCTGAGTTTTGCAGAGTACCTGTACACAAAATGTCAGTCTCAAACCATCCATATTAACACTTTTAAAGCAGTCTGCTTAATTATTTTACATTAACACACAATTTGACAACCCTGATAATTATTTTGACTGTTTTGTTTATTTATTGGTATTTTCTTACATCATGTAATGAAAAGCAAGAAACCACCAAATGTGCTGTGGTTGTTCAGATTATCATAAACAGCATTCATTTCAAGGAGGACCATATGTATCTCATCACCAACATTCAGCTCTAGAATAACAGCATTTGACTGATATTGAAAATGACCAGACTCCTTTGATTGCATTATTCTTTCCTCATTTTGAAAGAGGTACATTCCCGCAGTGCTCTTTCCATCAGTACTACAAAGTGTATATCTAAACTAGTACACCCCTTTCACAGGTGCAGTGAAGAATCCTGTCGCTGGATTGTAGGCCTTGCCAATATTGGAGAACACTTTGCTGAATCTCAGCACCATTGCATTGTTGTAAGGCCCCACACTTCCTGAGTCAGTTGCATTCTCTTCTATTAGACCATCCACTCTGCTTTCACTAGTGTTCATCCTGCCCATTAATGATGACAGCTCAACTTCTTGCGCTGTGTTCTGTGTCATCACATCATCCAGGTTTTGTTTTTGGTGTTGCAGCTCATTTTCATTAACTGCCACTCCGGCTTCTGTGGAGAACAATTTGCTACCAGGATCTGAAGATCAGCCTTCAGCTCTTCCATTTGTTTCTCACTTATGTTGAGCCTTGCTCTGAGATCTGACACCTGAGCCGACTGCTCTGCATTTTCTTTCTTCAGTTCCTCCAGCCTGATCTTTGTGCGGAAGAAATCTAACTTTTGCTCATCTGCCTGGGTTTCAGACTCCCTCAGTCTGGCTTCTTCCTCAGCTCCACCTTTTGTTCCACTACCATGTCTCTCAATATCTTCACCTCAGCCCATATGTCATCAGTGGCGGTGGTCTGGTCAGTAGACTGACCAGCTGTGGCATCAACATCCAGAGAATGAATTGTCTTTGGCAGGGATTCACTAAGTTTTATCTCCACGCCTTCATTTGCTCCCACTTCAAACAGGCAGAGCAGCAACAACAGCAAAGACAGAGTATTTTCATTTTAATGCCTCTTTATGGGGAAATTGAGAAGTAAGGGTCTTGGTTGCCTGTTTTTATAAGCAAATTATTTGCCTGACCTTGTTGTGAGAGCTGCAACATGTGGTTTTGATAGATAATTTGGCAGAAAGACCAAGGACCTCAGATAAAGAAGAGTACAAGCAAAAATACAGACAAGCACACAGGTGCACACCTCATACAAGGTGATGGGAGGAAACCCAGCTGGTATTTCAAAAAGTAGAACTTCTAGCAGTGTTGCTATAAGGCTGAGGAAAAAGAAATTTTAAACCATCATTTTTAAATCAATGTCTGTATTTTCTCAATTGCTATCTGATTTAACTTTTTAAATTTATTTCTTAACAAAAGCTGCAACTAGTACTTATTTAAACCAGAGGGTGGCACCAGAGGATATGCTTTTATGCAAAGTTGTGCATGTCAAGAGAAAGCAATGAGGACAGCAATAGCGAGAGAACAGGATATAATGCTTTGATAGGGGAGGATTTAGGGACAAAGGTGATATTATTACAAGAGGCATTACTGTTGCGCATAACCTTTTGGAAAAGATGTTAGAGTACAGCAATGAATATGTGCACATGGATAAGCTGCAGCAGGGTAGACTGTGGCGCAGAAGATTACAACAGAGGAGTGAGATAACCTGTTCATTTTGACAAATAAGGTGGTGCATGTGAGCAGGTTGCTGTGAATGATATGCCTCTTGCTTTTTTTTTTTTTTTTNTTTTTTTTTTTTTTTGACATTAGAAATAAGTAGTAGATTGTCATGTGCCAAACTAAATAATTCAAAGATACATATTTGTGATGCGTTTAAATAATTGTCACATATACTAAGAGTGACTGAGGTTGGGGAACAGCTGGTCGTGGTGTCAATTGGTATCGGATGGCATCGTTCCCTGGGCGGCCTGGCACAGGAGCCACCAGAGCAGAGGCGATGCCAAAGATAGCTGGAGCCTGACCAGATCACCCACCCATGTTTATTAGCATGCTCATTCGTGTGTGTCCATGAATGTGTGTGTTTGTCATTGCTGGCATCAAGGATTTGGGATTATTAAAAGAAGCAGAAGTGTCCACCATTAGATTCCTGGGCTTCATTGCAGTTCGTACAGTCGACTCTCCTTCTTTCTCTTCCCCATTCACCTGGTTTTGTGTTTGTTTCAGAAAAGTAGTTCCCCCCCCAAAATACTTTTAATGGCCAGTTTGGTCTGTGATTTGTGAGGTATCGTATTAATGTGTTCCTGTCTTAAGACAAGACCCCCATAAAGATTTTCATGCTGTCTCCTCTTCTCTCTACTCCTTTTCCTTACTTAAAAGCTAACATTTAATTGGCTTATTTTTTTTTCTAACCACAGTTTTCCAACACAAAGAATATAGCTTCAGTATGAGTTTGGAACATGTTGCTTAACTTGACTGTGTGGTTTGTGTGTGTGTGTGTGTGTAAGCACCTAAGTCTTGTCTTTCCTGAGCTGTGACTGTTGCAGTATCACTTTTACATATAACACATCAGACACTGACAGGACAAACATGGCACACATAATTTACGCCCACTCACCCACACACACATAGCTGTTAGGCTGACAAGTGGAACAGAAGAACATCTTTGGGTGATTTCAGCCGTCCTCCTCCTCCTGAGCCTTGTCATGGAACAAAAGTGAAGAACGATAAATTTCGCCACTAACCCTAAACATAAGAGACGTTTCTGTAAAAAAAAAAAAAAAAAANTAAAAAAAAAAAAAAAAACACCACACAAAAAGATTTATGTGGGCTAATTCACATTTGGAAGACTGTGAAGGAATGTGACCTAAACACGGCTGTTGTTAGCCTGTGCTCTTGTGATCACCTTACAAAATTAAAACCACGAATATATATTGACTCAGAACCTGTGCTCAACCGCCGGAAGGCCAATAATTGTACATGGCAGGAGACATGATAGCTGAGATATGAGATGAAAAATCAACTCAATAGAACTCCATCAATTTATGTAAAGGGTGCGACATAGCCATTTATGTTCTCCAGACGATGTAAGGGGAGATTTGGGGGTGGGGGTGGGGTGGCCTTCAACTCCTAAGCTTATAAAGTGCAGTTTTGTAATGAGATGGTTTAGGGCTTAGGGAGTATTGATAGTCAAATGCAATTTGGGATAAAAGAGCAAGCAAAGGGCATGGCAGGTCTCTCACACACACAGTATATCTATGCTCTAAGAGTAGTGTTAGTAGAAGGAAGGGGCGCCTGACTAAATGATGTTTTCCCAGGTGGGCACAATTACCTGTGTGTGGAGTGCGCGTTTCTGTGCACAAGCCTCTTTATCCGTGTGTGTGCATAAGAATAAGCCGCATGTTTTTGGAGGATTCAGGTCGATTACCATTAGGAAGACATGAATCAAGTCTCCTCAATACATCCTCAGGTACAGAACCCTCAGCCGACCATGGGAGAGGCAGACTTTTTATCATGGTGCTTTTTCTTATTATTATTACCACTTTGAATAATAGCATGCAGACACCTAAGATGCCTGAGCAGCGTCCTCGGTTTATTTAACAAGTGTCCATTCATTCCCAGAGAGCGCTCCTCAAACCAGAGAGAACAGGATGATGATGATGATGATGGGTCACTGCATAGGGTAGCAGAACACAAGCTCTCACTGTTGAGTCATGAACTTTATGAGAAGCCATGGTTAATCCTTGGTGAGTGTGTGTGTGTGTTTTGATAAGAAGCTTGGTGTTTGTGTGTAGGCATATGGCATGTTCACAGTTTTATTGTGCATCAGAATGACACAAACACCTGCTTTAGTACTTATCAAACTTGGATGGTGTGTGTGTATGTGCGGCCTTGCGCACACGTTTGAACAAGCAAACGTTTGTCTCATTATAAGCTGAAATCACTCACAGGTGACTTTGTTTATTTGATCTCAATTAAGCCTCCACCTCTTCCCACATGGAAGTCTGACCCAGACTTTAAAAAAGATCTCCCCTTCTATTAATTCCCAACAACGTTCCAAGGATTGTGGTGAAAACCCCCAAAAAGAATGAGGAAGAAAAAAAATAACAGATTTGTTAAACTGTGCCTGCCTGAGCGGCTTTAACAACGTCTCATTTTTATCCACACTCCAGCAAACGGGAACACCGCGGAATACCGAGCACACATGGGCTCAATTATCATCCCATGGAATTTTGCAAAAGTAAAGTCGGCAAAAAGGAAAATATTCCTCTAATCTGGGGTCTTCCTCAGGCTGGGTGTGAAGGAAATTTAGGAGGTCCCCTTTTTAATTGAGTCCAGATTCTACCATCCTATTCAAAAAGCTCTGGGACAGTTTTTGTAGAGGGGCTATTTTGTTGAAAAAAGGGGACTATTTTGGTTGTACGTGAATAAATGTCTGATTTTTCAGAGGGGGTTTCTGCAAACCAGATTGGTCTGCCCTGATGTTATAGGAAGCAGATGGACCGGACCGAGGAAAGAAAACAGAGGGTCCCATAAGAGAGAAAGAGAGAGTGGTTCAGAGTGAAATATAGAAAGAAATCACGGCAGGAAAAATGTGAACATGAGAAAAGTGTCTGTTGGATTTAAAAAGAGACAAAAAGTTGCCAGAGTCCTTCAGTTCACCTCGCTGGGTAAAAAATGTAGAAGCAGCAGCTACGACATGCTGACTGCAAAGTACGCACAAGTCAGATCATTTCTAAATGAGTTTGGTGAAAAGAAAGTTTGACGCCATGCCTAGATCCAAATTAAAACCTAGCATACACTCAAAACACACACACGCAAATACCCTTACACAGAACACACACCTGTGTTTTGACAGATTTTTCTGGTGAGCGACTTACAGCAGCACATCATCTACACTGACAGGTCTGAGAAGGTGAGACGGACGCAGAGCTGCAAGAGGAAAAGTGAAATACTACTGTACATTTAGTGCAGGAAGAGAACGGACAGACTGACAGACACGAAGAGGAAGAGAGATATCAAATTCAATCACGGCTTTGTTTCCATTTTAAAAATATGCGATAATGCTGACAAAAATATGCCATTGCTGTGCCAACACCTTATGACATCAAGAAAACTGATATGTTTACGAGAAGAAATAAAAGTAATAACAACAAAGCACAGATCAGCCATGAATGTTACTGTAAATAATATAGGGACAATATCAGTTAAGACTAGATCGTATCATACAGTGAAACGGTGGATTTACTGGTAGAAGATGGTAATAAATTTCATGTGCTAATGAAGACATCTACTTCCTGTGTGGATAATTGGTTCTTAATCTGTATTCTAGCCATTCCCCAATGGACATCATCTCGATCTGCCCACTCAGGACGCTGACACCGATGACCGTGGCCTCCTCACCACATTCCTATCAAAAGCTTTAAGTTACATACGCGTACATAATCTAAGGCTGTTTTTATTATGAAACTGCAAACCTGTTCCAAAAATAAGTACTGCTGTAGTATTTCTCTTAAAGATTCTTCTCAGGGATATTTTGCAGATATTTACAGCGGGCCACCAAGTCAACATTTAAAGAGTCCATAATACTGCAATGCCAAATCATCATAAATGTCCATTTCTCCACACTTATTTATTGCATATATGAACATATATGTTGATATGTGTATGTATAGTAATACAGGGTCAATAATAATAATAAAGTGCTGGAGTAACTTTAGGATGAAAAAGACATTTAACAGTAGCAAGTACTAGCTGCTAATAGTCCTCTAATCTATGCATGATGTTTAGATTTATTTTATGATGTGAAATGAGCTTCTCTAAGGACAAATCACTCCATGTAGTGACACAAAAGATAAATGTGGAACTTTGACAGTAGAATACAATGGATCTGTTAAAGGACCATACCAGCCATTTGCATGTTTGAGCCTAATATATTCAATTTTCATACACGTAACATTACTGACAATCATTTCCCAAAGCATACTCCTGGGTGAATTAAAAAAAATGTTTTTCCTACCTTTGAGACCACCACTGGTTTCTGTTCATTCTGGTATGCTATTTAAATCAACTTGTTTATACTTGAAATGTTCTTGGGTTAATCCATCATCGTGAACAAGACGTGTATTCAGTTGTTTTTTTTTCAAAGCTGCGTAATTTTAGCATTCAAGTGCAATAAAAAAGTGAATGCATGTACGTTTCTTTTGGGACTATAGTCCCAAAAGAAGACCTGCGTTTATCGAAAAATTTTAACAACCGTGACTTCAGCATTTTGGTAACTATTAGTAGGCAAAACATCAATCTTTAAGGTGGGTGTATCACTTGAATATTTGATTTTGAAAGATTAAGAGATTTTGTAAAATATCAGGAAAGCTGAAGTATGGTTTCATCCTTTGGGAAATGATTGTCAGTCATAACATGTATGAAAATTGAATATATTAGGCTGAAAGATGCAAAATGGATGGAATGGTCCTTTAATCTAATGCTTGATCAACAAGGTTTAGAATACACAGTACTGACCTACCTTACATGCACATGCCTATATACATGTGAGGGTCAGCATGAGAGAGAGAGAGAGAGAGAGAGAGAGAGAGAGGAGTACCTGAGAGAGAAAGGCTCCTTTACTACATCCCAAAAGTTGAAACTTCCATCAGCAAGTTTAAAGTGAGCTATCTGGGGAAAAACAACACCCACCCACCCACNCCCACCCACTCATTCCCTTCACCATCGCTCTCCCTCTCCATCCCATTCTCTCTCTAGATGCCATTTGTCCACCTTGGTACTCTGATGCCCTTCCGGAGAGCCAAGTATCAGCTTTCTTCCTCAGCGGCCCCCATCTTCCTCCACCATGCATTTTTAATGGACACACTCGTGCAGCGGACAAATGATTTTTATTTTTGACAGGGGAGGGCTGGCTCCTGTTACATAGGGATGGGGACAGAGCGAGCTCACACCCTTGCAAGCGAAGAGAAGAATGGACACACTCTGTAGACACAGAGTGAAGAGCAAGTCAGCTAACACACACAACTAAGAAAGTAAAGACAGATCCAGATCTACTTCATATAAGTGCTAACTTGCACCTATAGAAGATCCCTCCCAGAATTAATGCATACCTGTTAGCCACTAATTATTTCATTATGTGCTCAGTCTCACACACACACACACACACACACACACACACACACTTAAGCTCACAATGCGCAAACACACTCTACACCTATCATAAAGCACTTTCTTAATAAACTCCTTAGATTATGATGGGCTGAAGCCCAGGATGATGAGAGTCAAGCAGCCCACCAAGGCCTTCATTAAACCAGGATTAGAGCCAGTGTAAACCCATTAACTCTGGCTTAAAACCACTTTAATTCCAATCAAATCAGAATTAATATTCACACTGTGAGACTATGTGCGTTATACGTACTCTGACAGCGGTCTGGTGTACACTAAACAACAAGGCTCACTGTCTGTTTGTGGTTAACCGAGTGTGTGTGTGTGTGAGATAATGCCATGTACAGCTAATCCATTCACTGAGCGAAGAGAGGCATTATTGAATACTCTTAATAGAAGATATTGTATTACCAATAAAGGTATATTCCCTTTAATTTCAGTGGTAATAAGGATGGAAACAGAGACAGCAACAGGTTGAAAAAGATATTAGAGAGTTATTAAAATACCAGCTCACATATTGTGCACATGCTTGAGTAAGATTTTTCAGAAAAGAAAGGCCTCTTTGTTATACAAGTCAGTAAAAAGTTGTTGGTTTCTATTTCTATTAATCTTAAGGGTTTTGCAATCATGATTTTTGAGTTATAAGTACAGTATTAATAGAAAATGTTTTACTGTAAATGACAAATCTTGTGTATACTTATAACTAAAAAGGTAGGAGTAAAGACAAGTAAATGTAATTTTGTTCGAGAAAAAGAATGCCAGATATTCCCAGGTGTAACCACAGCATTCTCTCCATACACTACAACAACTGTAAAACTGTGTGTGCGTGTACACATACAGGCACGCAACTGCAAGTCATAGATCCGTGGTTTACACTCATGGCCAAACTGGAGCTGAACTTCATTCCTGCAGTCAGTAACAGCAGCATCCAACTCAAATGTATGTGCCTGTGCACGCACACACGCACACACGCACACACACACACACACACACATTTGCAGTCTGACAGATGACAAATGAAAAAGGACATTTTGATAGATCTGCTGAAAAATATATGACATAAAGTTGCTAAACTCAAGGTAACAAACCAAAAATTTTGAAGTAGCTGGTGCCTTGTTACAAACTTTGCGTCTGTGTGTGTGTACAGTATATGTATGTGAACTTGTGTGAGGCTGAAAAATGTTTCTGTTGATATGACGCCTTATCCCCTTCTTTTAATCCTCTTACTCCCTCATTATCAACTTCAATTTGGAGCTGACAATGAGACTTGGCTTGACAAACTGACTAAAAGCATGTGTGTGTGTATGTGTGTGTGGTGTGAATGAGTGTAGCTGCATACATAAATATAAAGTAATGTGACGGTGAGTGTCTGTTTGAGCCTATGAATGAGTATATTTGTGCAAGCATGTGTGTATGTCAATGTGTGTGAGTGTGTGTCAGTGCATGTGTGTGTGTGTGTGTGTGTGTGTAATGCGAGCCTCTTTGTGACACAGCAGTTGGCAGATAGANATGTGTGTGTGTGTGTGTGTGTGTGTAATGCGAGCCTCTTTGTGACACAGCAGTTGGCAGATAGAGGGGACTGAATTACCCAAGCTCTCTTGGGGCAGGGTGCTGTGGAGGCTGTCTGGGGCAGCGCAGCAGTATGTATAGGTGTGTTTGTGGCAGCCTGAGGCTGAATAAGAGATGAAATGAAATAGATGCATGAAAGAGGGAGGAGATGATGAGACATGATGAAAGACAGCTCGAGAGACAGAGTAAAAATGATTGCCAACTCAAACAATGTGGCGAACAGATTAACAAGGAAAACAGTGTCGAAATTAAAACAGAGAAAAAGTGAGAGAAATAATGAGAAACACAAAAAGGACAGGTAAGATGAATGAGATTAAAGAGATTATTCAGTTTCATATTTTTCCCTCATAAAAATCCCAGTGTTAGATCCTGATTGGCCAGTACATAACGTCCTCTTCAAATGTTACAAAATGTCTTGTTTAATGGGGGGAGCCAATCAAAACCCCTTTCAGTCATATGTGGCAATTTGTCAAACCTGTGTGTGTGTTTTTTAAAGGAAAAAAAAAAAAAAANAAAAAAAAAAAAAAGGCCCGATACAGGCCACATTTTCACCTTGCATTACACTGCAATCTGGATCTAAATACGTTATTTAGATTAGGAAAAACGTATGCAAGGTGTAAATGTGCACTTAACAAATTTAACGATTACACATTTCAATCTGATTTGAGGCCACAAACAGATGTGGTCACAACTAGCAATGCAATCTGAATAGATGGGACGCAGTTGTGAGAAAACATACACTTACTAGTTGAAAAGATCAACCTCCCCTCCTCATCTTCCTGGCCCCTGCTCTCTCAAAATTCAAACTGATTCCGAATCAGGGGTTGTGAGTCACCATAAATGGGTCCCTGAACCTGGAACTCAAAGAGCGACAGTTGTTGATTTTTTAAATGGATGAAGCTCATTTATGGAGGAAGGAGGAATCAGGCTATCGTAACAACCTGCCTGCTGAGATCCAATCACAATGCAGGCAGAATCCAGATAACAAAAACCTCTTTTAATGCGAGGTGTAACTGCAAGTCCTGACAATGAATGTGATCCAGAAATCAGATTTAATGCAAAGGATAAAAATAGTCAAAGCACTTATCTGGCCAGTCAGAAGAAACATTTACTGTGCAAAAGTAGTATCAGTTTATCTTCTGAATGAATGAAAGCCACAAGTGAAAAATTAGAAATGATGTTAAAAGCTTAAAGGTTTTAAAAATCATCCTTGATAACATATGGACCTGAGTAAAAGCTTTTAATAAAAAGGGCTGCTTTAAGAATTCAATAATGGATTAAATTTGGCCTGATAGGCTTAATGCAGTAGCAGCTGCTGAATGTGACTAAACAGATGGCACAGGTAACTAACCACACACACACACACACACACACACACACACACACAAAGCCAGTTGCCTGATATTTTTCATTAAGTATGCAAATACTGCCTCTAGGTATAAGATATGAAGGAATAAGGATGAGATTTACTAGACAATTTACATTTCCATTATATTATTTCCTTTCCATCCTCCTCCTCCTCCTCCTCCTCTCTCTCTCTCTCTCTCTCTCTCTCCCCTTCTCCCCTCTTCTAGCCAGCTCCATTCAGCCCAGACTTGTTGTTTGAATGAGAGGAGCGGACCACCCTGGGGAGAAAAGGGGGGATCACATTACCCCCAAAAATGTAGAGGGCTTACAAAAGGGCCATGAGACATCAGGGAGAGGGAGAGAGCGCAGCAGAGAGAGAGAGAGAGTGAGAGAGGGAGAAATAGGAGAGCACATAAAAGAGTGCATTAGTGAGGGGGAGGGAGAGATTGATTGGGATGGAGAGATGAGGGGATGGATAAAGAGAGGAAGAGGTGGAGGTGTGAGGAAGGAGGGGTGGAACGGGATGAAACTTTTTTTATTCGAATGATCTATTCTTGTGATCAGCACTGTATATACTTACTATTAACCTCTCTCTCTCTCTCTCTCTCTCTCTCCCCTTCTCCCCTCTTCTAGCCAGCTCCATTCAGCCCAGACTTGTTGTTTGAATGAGAGGAGCGGACCACCCTGGGGAGAAAAGGGGGGATCACATTACCCCCAAAAATGTAGAGGGCTTACAAAAGGGCCATGAGACATCAGGGAGAGGGAGAGAGCGCAGCAGAGAGAGAGAGAGAGTGAGAGAGGGAGAAATAGGAGAGCACATAAAAGAGTGCATTAGTGAGGGGGAGGGAGAGATTGATTGGGATGGAGAGATGAGGGGATGGATAAAGAGAGGAAGAGGTGGAGGTGTGAGGAAGGAGGGGTGGAACGGGATGAAACTTTTTTTATTCGAATGATCTATTCTTGTGATCAGCACTGTATATACTTACTATTAACCTCTCTCTCTCTCTCTCTCTCTCTCTCCCCCACACACACATATACACATGCTTTANCTATTAACCTCTCTCTCTCTCTCTCTCTCTCTCTCTCCCCCACACACACATATACACATGCTTTACACACTCTTTTCTATTTTAGACCACCTAAAAACACTATTAATATCAATGACAAGTGGTACACTGAGTTAATCTTATATTCTTACGCTCTCAAAGGCATCTGTCAGCGTGTTTTTGATGCTGCAGTTTACAGTAAAATCCTGAGGGGGCGCTGTGACTCAGGGCTTTGCCATTTATTTGTACTGTCTCACTCTTCCTATTGCAATTATTGACATTTAATGATAATTATAACCTGGGTCACACCGGGGGCGCGCGCGCACGCACACACACACACACACACACACACTGCCTGGTTAAAANTGGGTCACACCGGGGGCGCGCGCGCACGCACACACACACACACACACACACACTGCCTGGTTAAAAACATGAAGACATTAGCAGTAACTTGATGCTAAGTGAGTATTGATCTCCTCTCAGGGGGCTTAGAGAGTGAGAGAACACCAGACATCACTTTATCACAGCGCTTGACCATAGCGTGGTTTGTGCAGGGGTGTGTGCGTGTGTGCCAGTGTGTGTGCAAGCATGTGTTATGTTTCTTTCATTTTCTTAACACCTTAAAAAGAACATAAACCCTAAATATCAAACATTTCTTAAATGCTAATCCCACTCTCATATTCCGTGTTGAACATTATTGTTGTCGTTTCCTTTCTTCCTTCCTTCCCTTTTCCTTCCTTCCTTCTTTCACATTCCTCTCCACATCATCCTGTGAGGTCCTGACTGACACATTCAATCTGTATCTATAACATTATACAGACCAGGCTGAGCAGCAATCAGACCTGTATGCATGTATGCATGTGTGTATGCATGTGTGTGTGTATGTGTGTGTGTGTGGGACCAGTAAGGATTTCATGATGATGATTGCTAAGGACACGTGCTGTTCAAATTTTTCAATGATTGCCTGCGTCCAAATGCAATATAAATGCCAAACAAAACAATTAAACCCTTCGAGAGAGAGAGAGAGAGAGAGAGAGAGAGAGAGAGAGAGAGAGAGAAAGAGAGATGACAACATCATATACTCACAGTTCTGTTTCTTGAAGTTAGCCAGACCGCAATAAAATGAGCAGAATGACCAAAAGGGACTTTAAAACAAGGAGCAGATGGAAAAACAGCCACATAAAAGCATACGTGTGTTTCCATGCATGTATGTATGCATCTATGCATTATACTATGTCAACTGTACCCATCTAGCCAATTATGGTGTATTCTGGTTACATTATTTTATTTCACGCTGGATTCCTCCATGGTTCTTTCCTTCTTTTCTAATGTACAGCTACAGTATCCTAAATCGATTCATGCATCTTTACAAGCAGATCCGTCTTTCTCACAACTCTCTCTCTCCCTTTCACACACACTTACACAATCACTCTCTGTCTGCTCGTTAGAACCCAAGCCATATGACAAAGGTGCTGGTCCAGACAGAGTTAGTGTATGTCTGCCGTCTGAAAGCTGGCGGCCGCTGTGAGCTCCGCCGTGCCGTTTCTGTCTCTGGCAGTTCGGTTTGAGCTCATATCTCTACTCACTGTTTTGGCTGCAACTCAAAGTCACGCTGTCATCCAGACCAGCAAGAGTTAAAGGACCATACCATCCATTTTGCATGTTTGAGCCTAATATATTCACTTTTCATACATATTACGTTACTGACAACCACTTCCCAAAGGATAAAACTGTATTTCAGCTTTCCTGATATTTCACAAAATGTCTTAATCTTTCAAAATCAAATCTTCAAGCGATACACCCACCTTAAAAATCAATGTTTCGCCTGCTAATAGTTACGCAGCCTTATGAAGTCATAGTTACTTAAATTTTTGATAAAGCAGGTGTTCTTCTGGGACTATATTACCCAGTGGAGACATACATTCACCCAGCGCTTTTTATTGCACTTAAACGCTAAAATTACGTTACTTCTAAAAACAACCTGAATACACGTCTTGTTCACAATGATGGGTTACCTATCCCAAGAATGTTTCAGTTAGCAACAAGTTGATTTTAACAGCATACCAGAATGACCTGAAACTAATGGCGGTCTGGAAGGTAGGAAAACATTTTTTTTTTAAATTCCAGTAATATCCTTTTGGAAATGATTGTAATGTTTCATGTATGATAATTGAATATATTAGGCTCAAACATGCAAAGTGGTTGGTATGGTCCTTTAATGCTCTTTTGTTGTCACCATCAAGATTTACTTGTCTTCTCTTTTTTTTCTCTCTCCTTGTGATTTATGAAGGGCAGATATTCGGATCAAATAAATCACCTACATGTTCTGCACACACACACACACACAGACTCACACACACACACACACACACACGCACAAACCGCTTTGTAATGCCTCAGTTATGCATACGTTCCAGAAAATAAAGTGTGAGGTTAACAGTGATTTATTCTTTTTGTGATGTTTTGAGTTTTAAGGCAGTTACAAAACAATGCCCGGCACTTTGAAATCCCCCAGATTAATGTGTTTATTTCATCTGATTAGTAGAAAAATGGGATGTTTAGTAGAATAACATCTGACGTATTCTACTCAGTGGCTCCTTCGGTCAGGAGGAAACGATTGATCATTCAGAGGGGATTTCGAGAAAAAGAAGTTGGATTTGCTGCTTTGCTGTAATTCCGTTGTGCTAAAGTAATGGTTTATACAAGAGAAATTATGTTTGTAGTTAGAAAAAGTAAAAAAAAAAAAAAAAAAAAAAGAATAAGCAAAGAAAGAGAAATCCATCATTCGTTTCTGTACATACAAGATCCTCATATTCAAGGCCAGTTTTCAATCATCTGTCAGTAAGTTTTATGTTTTCAAAAAAAGTGATGTGTGGGGCACAGAGACATAGAGAGACATGGGGGGG